>JAJMDO010000102.1:0-45687 GCA_030573635.1 Blastobotrys ciferrii
AAACTAGTTCTTGGTTAGGACTCCAGGGGGCCAGCCCCCAGCACCCCTGTGGCTCAGCAATGTTTCAACCAGTAGAAATAATAGATTACTACCCATAACCTCGAGCGAAGCGACCCGGAGGGGTCCGGGGACGTGCCCCAGAAAACCACTACTGGGTTAAGATGTGGGCCACCAACACCAGTGGATCCACTTCACGGAGGTATGTGGGTGTAAATCGTTGTTCGAATTCTATAATCTCTGCAGTTTCTAGATATTTCTTCATGATCACACGAGTAAATCTACTGGCACGCCTCGGAACATTTTACTACTATATATGATCGAGATGGGAGGTTACTCGGCGTTCATGTGCCATGTCCTGACCTCACAGTGCCTCAAGTCGTCTATGAACGTATTAAAACGTAGCCCTACTAAGCAGTATGTAAAAATTCATTCTCCTACAGCAAGAAAATTTTACATATATGAACTGCCTTGTGCGGCTTCCATCTGTTGAAAGAGAAACAAATGACACTAGCTGTACTTTCGAAAACCTAGCTTTTTGGCAGCATGTTGGTCCTTCTCTTTTAATTCATTAAAAGAAGAATTTCTTGAATCTAAAACGTTCATTGAGTTAATTGGTTTAATTGTTTCTTTTAAACGAACCAGAAACAACAATTAGCTCCGCGAGGCTTCAACTCGCTAGTTTTCGGCGATTTATTTTGCCTTCTGTGGAGCAAAACTAATGCTTTTGCTTCTTTTCTGGAAAAGAAGGAACTCCGTCATCCCAAGCACTCATTATATAAAAAGTACCAAAAACAGTAGTTCTACGAGGTCTCAAACCACTAATTGGATGTACTATACAGCGTTCTGTAAAGCAGAACTAACACCTTTACTTCTTTTATGGAAGAAAAAGGGCTCCGTCAACCCAAAATACTCATTGTATCACGTCGGTTTTTGTTCTCTTAAAAAACACAAATGCTGTGCCCGTCTGACACCTTCAGCAGCCACACAGATGTATGCACGGGCCCGTTAGACTACGAATGCACTGGAGTTTCTGGGGGCACGCCCCCAGACCCCTGGGCTCGCTTCGCTCGAGGCTATGGGTAGCCTTCAGTTCTTTCTATTCGTCGGTGCCTCGCAGAGCCACGGGTAAACAGTAGCTCTGCGAGACTTGGAACACTACTTGGATGTACTACACAACATTCCGTGAAACGGAACTAACGGTTTTGCTTCTTTTCTGGAAAAGAAGGAGCGCCGTCAACCCCCATATATACTCATTGTATCACATGGGCTTTGCTCATTTTTAAAAAAGAACCAAAAACAGTAGCTCTGCGAGACTTCGAACGACTACTTGGACGTACCACACAGCATTCTGTGAAGCAGAAATAACACTTTTGCTTCTTTTCTGGAAGTGAAGGAGCTCCGCCAACCCCCCTCCCCCATGACACTGTGTAGTTCATTTTTAAAATTAAAAAAACCAATTGCAATAGCTTTGTGGGGTTTTAAATCGATAATTGGATGTATTATATACCCTTCTCCAAATCAGAACTAACGCTTTTGCTTGTTTTCTAGAAAAAAAGAGCATTCACTCATCGTAGTGGGTCTGTTCTTTTAACAAAGAACTGGAAGATAGCAGTTCCAGGCTTCAAACTGCCAATTGGATATGCTGTTGGACTTCTGCGAAGCAGAACTAACGCCTTTGCTCCTTTTCTGGAAAAGAAGAACCCCGGAAACCAAAATAACCCCATATATTGCATGTACGCTAGATAACTATCGCTGGATCGCATTGAAGCGCGCTTTACCCCTTGCGCGCCACACGCGCCGGCCGAACGGGACCGGGCCGGGCCGTATCGGTTCGGCCCGTCCGACAAATACGAGTTCTCTCTATAGTCAAATACAACGTACGAGAGACTACGAGCTAATTACCATCCGATCCCAGAGCTAATTGCTAGATCCTAATTATAGACTTAACTTAAAACCCCCTTTCTTTCACCCGTTCCGAAAGTGGGACTCTGCCGTACTACCCTCGCCAGGCTTGCAGGGGGCCAGCCCCCTGCACCCCCGTGGCTCTGCGAGGCTTCAACGAATAGAAACAACTGAACATAACCCAAATATCGAGCGAACCGAGCCCAGGGAGTCTGGTGGAGTGCACTCAGAAAACCACTACTGGGTTCCGTTTTGCCGTTTTGCAGGGGGCCAGCCCCCTGCACCCCCGTGGCTCTGCGAGGCTACAACGAATAAAGAACAGAACACTGTTTGGTTCTTTTTGGAAATTGGAAGAAGATAACCAGTTCCTTCTTCCGGGGAAACCCTTATCAAGCTCCTTGGGGCTGATAAAGTATTCCATCTCTAGATAGAACCAGTAACTCAATTCATCCATGCCACATTTACCCCAAATCTGCGAATAATAAAATGATTAAAAATGTCAGAACAGAACACTGCCCATAGCATCGAGCGAAGCGAGCCCAGGGGGTCTGGGGGCGTGCCCCCAGAAAACAAGTCGTGGATTAGGTTTGCTCTGCGAGGCTTCAACGAATAGACCGTACCCGTAGCCCCGAGCGAAGCGGGCCCAGGGGGTCTGGGGGCATGGCCCCAGAAAACTGGGTTAGGGTTTTGCAGAGGGCCAGCCCCCTGCACCCCCGTGGCTCTGCGAGGCTCCTACGAATAGAGAGAAGAGAACACTGCCCATAGCCTCTCGCGAAGCGAGCCCAGGGGGTCTGGGGGCGTGCCCCCAGAAAACAAGTCGTGGATTAGGTTTGCTCTGCGAGGCTTCATCGAATAGAGCCCATAGCCTCTCGCGAAGCGAGCCCAGGGGGTCTGGGGGCGTGCCCCCAGAAAGCCACAAAACGATGTTCATGGCCAGTTTAGCGATATCCAGTCCTTCCAGGTGGCACCATATTTGCGCCGGAGGCTTCGGTAGTGGTGTGGTGAGAATGCGCGAAGAGTGTGCGGGGAGGAAAACGAGGAAAACGAGAGGGACACGAAAAAACGAAGGGGGGAACATCTGATAATCCCAAATGGGTAAGGGTCGGGCCGCAGGGTGAAAAATATAAATAATCCCAACGATCGCCCTCAGACGCCCCTTGCTCACAGACTTTCTTTTCTGCACCATGGATATAGTCTTGGAGTGTATCGACACGTATGCGCTGGACTACGTCTATGCGACGCTGCTGCCTGCTACTGAAGGCAGCGGCATGTCCGGCTTTGAGGAGATGCACAACGTGACCCTCCCGCGTCAGCCGGGCAACATCCTCTCCAAGGCGGGGGGGGACATCTATGGCCAGCCCTTCATGTTCCCGGCCTCCTCTTATATCGAGGCCTCGCGCTGGTCACGTGATAACATCTACAGACAGTTTATTTCTCTGTTTTTTGTCACGTGGATCTTTGGCTACGTGCTGTACTTCGGGACTGCCGCGGCGTCGTACTACTTTCTGTACGATCCGCGCAACTTCAAGCATCCAAAGTATCTCAAGAACCAGGTCCGGCTGGAGATCATGCAGGCGACCCGGGCGATTCCGGTCATGACCCTGCTGACGGTGCCGTGGTTCATGGCGGAGCTGAATGGATGGTCCAATCTGTACATGGACGTGGGCGATTATGGCTGGACCTATCTGGTCCTGCAATTCCCCATGTTCCTCATGTTCACGGATTGCGGCATTTATCTGATTCATCGCTGGCTCCATAGTCGGGCAGTTTACAAACATCTGCACAAGCCACATCACAAGTGGCTGGTGCCCACCCCATTCGCGTCCCATGCGTTCCACCCATTGGACGGCTACTTCCAGTCCCTGCCCTATCACATGTTCCCGTTCGTCTTCCCTCTGCACAAGATCGCGTACATGGTGCTCTTCACGTTCGTCAACGTGTGGTCGGTCATGATCCACGACGGCGAGTACTTGGCCAACAACCCCGTCATCAACGGCTCGGCCTGTCACACCATCCACCATCTGTACTTCAACTACAACTACGGCCAGTACACGACGCTCTGGGACCGCCTCGGCAGCTCGCACCGCACGCCCGACGCAGAGCTCTTCGACAAGAACCTCAAGATGGACGAAACGACGTGGAAGAAGCAGGTCTCCGGCCTAGAGGAGATCGCAAAGGACGTAGAGGACACAGACGATAGAGTCTACGCGGCTGACGAACAAGAAAAGAAAACAAAATAATGACATGTACAACATACCCACCCCCACCCACCAACCATTTGACATCGGTTTAATATATTAATGAAAGGATTTTCTGGGGGCATGCCCCCAGACCCCCGGGGTCGGCTTCGCCGAGGTTTGGGTCCCGTATCTTTCTGCGAAGCAGAATTAACGCTTTTGCTTCTTTTCTGGAAAAGAAGAAACTGCTTCGTGGAGTTGTATTTCTGGGGGCACGCCCCCAGACCCCCAGGGTCGGCTTCGCCGAGGTTTGAGAGCCCATAGCTTTCTGCGAAGCAGAAATAACGCTTTTGCTTCTTTTCTGGAAAAGAAGAAACTGCTTCGAAGAGTGCCCCCAGACCCCCAGGGTCGGCTTCGCCGAGGTTTGGGTATCCATACCTTTCTGCGAAGCAGAACTAAAGCTTTTGCTTCTTTTCTGGAAAAGAAGAAATCAGTTCACACATAAAGAAGTGCTCCCAGGACCCCTGTGTCGGCTGTGCTGAGACCTGATGGCTAATACCTTTCGGAGGCTCCAACAAATAGAAAGCGTTGAACATTTTTCATAGCCTTGGGCGAAGCGAATTCAGGGAGTCTGGGGCGTGCCGCCTGAAGAACCACTAGTGGTACAGATTCATATATGCCTTTATAAATTTTACAACTAGCTCATTCGTCCAGTTAGATATACATCTTTTTCAAATGAATTATGTTGCTCAGGAGTTAGTGTACCTGAAAAGTCATTGAAACCCAGTACTAGTTTGAGACTAAGGTTGCGACGCTCCGAACTGGCAACGTTACCGATGATGAATACCAAGATTTAGACGGTGAGTCCCGATCAAGAAACATTTCTTATACCTATAATCAATGCGATCGCGATTCTTAATTTGATCATGATCATGCATGCATATATATATGCATGATATATATATCGATATGTGATCGACCATTCGCATGCGCATGCATCTACCATATACATACATACGCATATATATATATATATGCATGTACAATATTAATTAAATTAAATTAAAGGGTCATCAAATTAATGGTGCGCTATAGCTATATATATGCCGTGGATAAAACCGATCTCGATCGATATCTTTGAACGTATGTACGTAACGCAGATAAAAAAAAAAGCTGAGTGCTTCCTAGCTGGAATGAACGAGAAATGAGTTGCTATATATTAACGTATATATACGTAATTCATGACAGGTATAAAGCCTTTATAAATTAGTGCAATACCTGGCGACTCAATCAAAACGCTACTCTGTAAGGCTAATTTTTACTTTGCCGGACTTGTTGACCGTACCAACTCAGTTTTGACTCTTTCAATCGATGGAGCACAGCTCACGTATCAGTAGGCCAAAGTTAGAGCCCGAATAAGCACCCCACTTGTGTGGAGTGAAACTGATTGATCATGCGGGATAACATAATTATAAGGCCTTTGAATGCATGCATGCAGATCTATAAAAATATCAACTGCGCGCGCACTAGCTATGACCATGACACTCCTCGGCTGTCATGTGAACCTTTAATAGCGCGGCTGGTCACTATTTTGCTGAAACCGCGACCGCCGGATGCGTCGACACCTGTCGCGGTATTGCATTACTTATATAATCAGTGAACCAATCAATTGCAAAAGATGCACGCGTTTGAGTTAACCGGAATGTAACCTGGACCGGATTGGTGCATGCATCCTCTCGCACAATTGTGGAAAAAAAAAAAAAAAAAAAATGAAAACTATATACGACAGGGGTTATGAAAGACCGGCGAAGAAGCCGTTCATATATTGCTGTGTAAAGTACTTGATATTGGTCCACTCCAATCTGATGTCCCAACGGTCAACTAACGGTTTCGCAGAGCCCCCCGCTGCAGCTTGTTGAATGCTTTCTTTTTCTGAGTGGGACTTATGACACGGTAATCAAATAAACGTTTAAAAAAAGTGTCTTTGGTATTAGTAACGCACTGTTATTCACGCTTTTCTGAGCTATCGGTAATCAAATGCCAAATCGACTTGACATCGACGATGTTTTGAACTACCTGGACAGCTGCTTTAAGGTTTTCAGTCTCCCTGAATGCCACGACATAAGGCGTGTTTACCTTTCTATGTGTTACCAGGAAGTTCGGAATTTTATCAATACCGAGAAGCCTGTAAGTTCTAGACGGGGACACTTTCAATTAGTCGGAGGTAAAGGAGGGAGGAAAGACAAAAGTAACAGCCAGGGCGACGATTCGGTTATTTGGTTGGACGAAGCGGACATGCTTTGGGCAATCGCTGCAATACACTTTGTTTGCAATCATCAAAGAAAAAATGTCATTGAGAGAGCAGCACCTAATCTTATGCTTGCAATAAGCTCAAGGACAATTAGATGTCTACTCAATTATTGTGTCGATTGTTCTTTATGCCAAATATCGGAAACCTATAGTACGATGGATGCTGACATGATACTAACGTCGGCGTTGAACGAGAAGGGAGAACCCAAATCGCGGAAGAAGGTGTTGCAGCTTCTTAAAGACCATGGATCTGCGGCTGCTCCTCAACAAGATGCATTGTGCAGGCGGCTTTATTTGGGACAGTTATGGACCTATTTATCAAGGAAGTGGACTCGACGGACAGATATCGTGTTTGTAGGGTTCCTGAAGATCAC
This sequence comes from Blastobotrys ciferrii, assembly GCA_030573635.1. Lineage (NCBI taxonomy): Eukaryota > Fungi > Ascomycota > Dipodascomycetes > Dipodascales > Trichomonascaceae > Blastobotrys > Blastobotrys ciferrii. The sequence continues at coordinate 6,764 of JAJMDO010000102.1, forward strand.
AGACAAAAAAGGTATCCTTTTTTCACTTGATAACGATTCAGGGGTCATGCTACGAACTGATGCCATAGAATTCAGGGAAAAGACTGACGGGATGAACCAAACTCATTGTTTTGTTCCAAGAGAAACCTTAAGGTTACCGCTTCTCAACCATCTGAGCAATACATGCCAATACGACACTAAACTTATAAACATCAACATTTACCATTTTGATTTGTTCGATGCAGTCCCTTGTGATGTATGTCATTGGATTGGTGAATGGCACGACGAAGCTGATGTTCCGACAACGGGCACAAGGGATGAAGTACCATTTAGAACAGCACTCCCCATTGTACTTGCTTCAGCGATTCACCGATTCCTTTTTTGTATAACCGATGGACTGAAAATTCAAGACCGTTCTCCGCTTTGGAAAACTGTTGCTAGAAACTCTGACGTTGACTGGTTTACCACGGTCCTATGCTTCTACCATGAGACCCAATGGGAAATCCACAGGCCAAGGAATTCCTCATTCATTTTGAAACACAATAATCGGAAGAAAGAGCTTGATGCGATTGGTGCCTCCAATTTCCATGAGGACGAAATTGTTGATGTTAGCTCACTAGTTCGACGTCACCTTTCAGAAGTTATCTTGGCAGATGAGGATTATAGATCAAGATGGGATCGGGGTGTGGAAGGTACTGCACAACGACGTGAGGTATATCCCCTCAGGAGACCTGGGGTTTGGAATAACGGCCCGAGAGAAAATCTGAATTCGTTTAACTTTGAACTTGTGACCGAGTTGGTACCTGAAGGATGTCATTTAGAGGATAGCGAGATCCCTCCTGTACGGTTGCAGACATTAAAAGTATTACTCTACATCTATGTGTTCAGGGATGCCATTAAACGAGACAGTACAATTCCTGACTCAATTGAGGAGGCAGAGGAGTTATTCGAACAATATTGGGAAGAGTTTTTAAGACGCGCACCCCATGATGAAATCCGATTCTTCTTAACTGACGAAGCCAAAGAAGAGGAAGAGGAAGAAGAAGATCAAGGTGAAGCGCCTATGCCGAAGACCGAGAATTCAGAAGAGGCATTTTCAAAGGATGGACGTCGATGGACGAACGGAAGACGAACTGAGAAGGACAGGGGGGTCGCATCTAACGGTGGAACGAGTAGAAGTGAAGACAGTCTCGGCCTAGCTGCCGCTGACGATGAAAGTGAATCGGATAAAGAACTCAAGTTAACAGTGATAATGCCGCGTAAGAATTCCAGAACAGCGTCCTGTTCAGACCTCCAAACTATGAGCAAAGACACTCTATGTGTACCTACTGAAGATGATGGCCAGAAAGAACAACAGTCAAAGAAAAGGAAAAAAATGTATCGCAAAGTTTTAAAGCGCCTATAAAAAACCCTCCAGCAACAAAAGTACTAATTAAATGGAACTCAGCAAGTCAGAAAAATTCTCAGCCAGTTAGACGATCAAATCGATTGCATAATAATGAAAACTAGCTAATGGGAAGATTATATAGCTGTAATTTTAGCTTCCTTTGGAATATATGAATTAAGACATTAAAAATTGAACAAGAAATGCATATATCAGTCAGTTTTAAGTCGAGGAAAATTTGGCTCACAGCTGATAATTGACTTGGCTTTATTGCGTTCCAGTGGCCCAGTGAATCCTGAGTCTGTCATGTTCACACGCACCGGTACGCATGATATGGGCTTTTGACTGCTATGCTGACCTTACCGATCTGGGGAGAAACTCCCATGATCTATTTATTTTGTTCCTCTTGTTCTTTAACATTTATTACTGTTTCTTCTTTTCCAGAAAAGAAGCAAAAGCGTTAGTTCTGCTTCGCAGAAAGTTCACGAAACAATCCCAGGGAGCCTCGCAGAGCCACGGGAATCTGGGGGCTGGCCTCAGAATCATATATAGCAAGAAATTGACCAGTTAACAACATACTGTTAGCAGCGCTACGACGCAGAACTAATACCTTCGCTTCTGGGGAAGAAGAAGGAGATATGGTACCTGAGAAGTCGAGGAAGAATTAAAAGCTGGTAAGGTTTTTCGGTGGTAGGAGGCTTTAGCTGTATTGCGCGCCAAGCACGTGCCTAGTCTAAAAATAGAACAACCAGCTAAAAGTATAAATAGGTGGCGTTTCCCCCGATATTTTAAACAGATTCAGGTTGGTTTCTAGTCGTCGGTCGGTTCTATACTCTTTCTGCCATAAGAAGCAAACAAGAAATGCCCTGGGCCTCGTAGAGACAACACTGGTCGCCACATCGTTATTTGAACATATTCCCCAACCCTCCGCGTAGCGGAGCCACGGGGCCTGGGGCTGGCCCCAGGAAAACCTAGAATCTCATGCTACCTGACCATTTCAACCAATTGGCACCTTGGACATTTGTCATTTAATCTCCTTTTGCTATAAGAAGCAACAAGAAAAGCCCTGAGCCTGGGACAGACAACACCAGCCGCCATATCGCTATTCGAACACATTCCCCAACCCTCCGCGTAGCGGAGCCACGGGGTCTGGGGCTGGCCCCAGGAAAAGTCTAGAATCCCCCAGTGCCTGGTTTCTTCAACCAATTGACACCTTGGGGGTACACGCATTGTTGGATGGGCCGATTATTTTGGAGTATTGGTTTCTTGGGGGCACGCCCCCAAGCCCCCGTGGTTCCGCTTCGCGGAAGAATTATTGGTTACGGGTTATCTTCCGCGAAGCGGAACAACGCTTTTTGCTTCTTTTTCTGGAAAAAGAAGAATACAGCTGAAGCAGTAGTTGCTTCTTGGGGGCAGGCACCGCTTCTTCTTTATCTTGATACAAGGAGCCCACTACTGCAATTGCGTGGAGATGGTACCGAGGTTGGAAGTTCTATTTGTGGTGTCTGTGGCCATGCATGTGCATGCATGATATGATAATGTTCAGCCGTGTGCGGCTCATATTTATTTTTTCCTGTTCTGCTAGGAAATCAGACAAGGGCCCTCGATAAGAGTTGCGCAAATAATTCTACCCCTGTGTGCTCGCAGAAAAATTTTGGTCGGTTGTTGTATTGATGTCGGCAGAAACGACGACGACTGTGGTGTATCCGCGACGAAAGAGCTCGTCTGCTTCGGCAGCAACGCGACCGGCGTTCTATGAGGACGACCACAAACAGCAATACCGGGGCAAGCGGATGGTTGGGAGGCCCCATTACAAGCCGATGCACAGCTCGATAGCAAGCTCGATCCTGACGAGGGATTCTAGAAGTGCGCCGCCGTCGTATGCGGGATTCCAGAACCTGGCCATGATTGCGCTGGCAGTGAGCAACATTCGGCTCATGGTTGAGGATTATCAGAAATATGGGTTTATTACAACGTTCTACAGGTTTGGCATACCCAAGCATGACATGGAGATGGCGTTGTTGTTGACTGCATCTGTTCCAGTTCACTTTTTCATCGCGTTGGCGATTGAGAAGCTAGCGTCGGTCACCGCCACACGGGGGAAGAAAGCACCGCCACGCAAGCATTTGTGGCGGTTCTTTGCCCTGCTGCATTCCCTCAACGCACTACTGGTGATCTCAATTACGAGTTACACTGTTTATTTTGAACACATATGGCATCCGTTTATCGGCACGTTGTGTGAGTGTCATGCAATCATCGTCTGTTTGAAAGTGGCCTCCTATGCATTGACCAACCGCGATCTAAGAGACTCGTATGTTGACTCTACGCCAATTCCAGAGATCTATGTCAAGGCTGCCTATCCGACCAACCTGACCCTGAGCAACTTGGTATACTTTTGGTGGGCACCTACGCTCATCTATCAACCCGTCTATCCACGATCGCCGGCCTTTCGACCGGGCTTTGCGATCAAACGCGTTCTGGAGATGGTGGGGTCGATTGTACTCATCTGGTTCTTCTCGAGCCAATATGCCATCCCCACACTACAGGACTCGTTGCATTACTTCGCCAATTACGACTGGCTGCATGTTGGCGAACGGCTCATGAAGCTCTCCTCTGTGAGCATGGGTGTGTGGCTGCTCGGCTTCTTCTGTCTCTTTCAAAGCTATCTAAACCTCCTGGCGGAGCTCACCCGCTTTGGCGACCGCGACTTCTACCGCGACTGGTGGAACTCCGGCTCCGTGGGCACCTACTGGAAGCTGTGGAATAAGCCCGTGTACAACTACTTTCAACGCCACATCTACATTCCGTTATTAAAACGTGGCTATTCGAACAAGACAGCCAGTGCGGGTGTGTTCCTCTTCTCTGCCATTCTGCATGAAGTGGCCGTGGGCGTCCCCACCCGCATGGTCATTGGCGTCGCATTCATGGCCATGCTTTTACAAGTGCCCCTTGTCCTGGTCACTGCTCCCTTAGAAAAAATGCGTGGCCCCGCCACAGCCATTGGAAACTGCATCTTCTGGTTAAGCTTCTTCCTAGGCCAACCAACCGCTGTCCTCATATACTATTTCGCATGGAACCTTAAATAAACCCTCGTTCCCATTATACATTAACCCTTTGCCTCTATCTGACTGCGAATCCTCGATATCTGGGGGCACGCCCCCATACCCCCAGGGTCGGCTTCGCCGAAGGTTCGGCCCAAACTGTTTTATTCACGCTTTTGGCTGCCTGTCTACTTAACCCAGATGGTGTTTTCTGGGGGCACGCCCCCAGACCCCCGGGGCTCGCTTCGCTCGAAGCTATGGGTAGTGTTCTATTCTTGCTATTCGTTGGAGCCTCGCAGAGCCACGGGGGTGCAGGGGGCCACCTGCCAACCTAACCCAGTAGTGGTTTTCAGAGGGCACACCCCCAGACCCCCCGGGGCTCGCTTCACTCAAAGTTATGGTAAGTGTTCTATTCTTGCTGTTCGTTGGAGCCTCGCAGAGCCACGAGGGTGCAGGGGGCTGGCCCCTGCGAAGTACTAACGCAGACGGTGTTTTCTGGGGGCACGCCCCCAGACCCCTTCGGCTCACTTCGCTCGAAGTTATGGCCAGTGTTCTGTTTTTTATTTGTTAGAGTCTCGCAGAGCGACGGGGTGCAGAGACCCCCTGCAAATTACAACCCAGCAACTTGTTTTTTCTGATGCTGATCGGACTCCTCCTGCTCCAGAGGAGGAAGAACCTAAGTGGGTTGTTGCTGTTGGAAAGATCGTTGCTGAATCTGTTGGCATTATTGGAAAGAACGCTGCTGGTACTTTTGGTGACAATGAAAAGAATGTTGTTGAAAAGGTTCTGCTGGTGAAACTGAAACGAAAACCGCTGAAAGTTGATGAACCTGGTGACAAACAACTGCACTAGGCGAGAATTATTTGTCCAGATCAACGCTTATCCCTTGGTCAGATGATTCGCAAAGCGAATGCTCGGATGGTTCCGTAACCAGAATGCAAAGTTGTCTTGCCAGGTCGATTTCGAGCCATGAATCCAGTAAAGTAGAAGATCTGACGCCAGGTTCTGTTGGAGGTACTGAAACGAAAATCGCTGAAACCCAAACTGTTGAGAAAATGGCATTGATGATGAAATGGATATCAATACGCTCAGCCCGGTCAACGAGGATGAAGACAATGGAAATGGATGGAACAGTGGTGGTAAAATCATTGTTATCGACCCTTCGAAGCAATCAGAGACTCCGTTATACTATTATCCTTGCCCATATCTTACTTTAACTGCTTCATTTACAGCGAGAAACACTACTCCAGGCTCCTGTGAGGAAAATGTGAGTCCTCAAAAAATGTATCTAAATTCCATTCTGCTAATCATAGTTGTTCTGGTGCGAATACGAGGTTATAGGAAACCTAGAAATACATCTGTTCAGTGGGATTTCCCCTGCGGAAAAGAAGAGAAAGACAGTCTTGATAATATCCAGAAATCACTCTTAAGACGGCCTTGGATTCAGGGGATGTGTTTTTAACTGGCAATTGTATACCAATAAGAAGCGTCGTTTGTTGATTGGTTCTCTTATATTCCTCTAACCTTTTAAAGAGAAGAAGAAGGTCAGCCATTTGACATTTGACCAGGTCAGCCCATACCTCGGCGAAGCCGACCCTGGGGGTTTGGGGGCGTGCCCCCAAGATACTGGTTTTTTACTGAATTGGAAAGACGGTTCTTATTTATGGGGTTTAAAATGTATAAAATTGATAGCTAGCTTAAAAATCTATAGATCGATCTGAAGAAAGATGTGGGGCCTACTTTCTGGAGATGCCGCACTCAGCCTCTGGGATGGAGAGAGCGGAGAACTTGTTGACAATGTAGTCAGGGCATTGGACACATTGGTCGTAGAATTGATGGAATCTGGAATTATCAGCACAGATGCAGTTGTGCTTGTTGGCGCCTTGACCCTTGCACTTGTTGAACTCTGTCATGGCTCTGCCACAGTTTTGGTAGCAAAGAGAGTCGGCATTGGCCCAAGCCTCGGCGTCGGCAACGGCATCAGCAGATGCGCAGGTGAGAGCAGTGACAATGGCAGTGAGGATGATGAGCTTCATTGTTGGTTGATTGAATCGATGGATGGATAATGAAAAGTAGAAGGGGGAACAAACTTGTCCTTTTATACCTTCCATTGGAAAGCGAAGTGGTTTGCCAAGAGGTTGTAGATAATACCTCAAAGCAGCCTAGGAAGCTGTTTCTTCCTTTTCCATAAAAAGAAGCAAAAAGCGTTGTCTTTGCGAGGCCCAGAATAATAATCATCCATTCTAAGAGCTTATTCTTTCCAGCAAAAGAAGCAAAGGTCCCCTGGCCTATGGTTGTGATGAACACTCAACCAGTGGGGCATAGAAATACTTTTGACCAACTGCCAAATGATACTGCTTAGAAGGAAAAAAAAAAAAAAAAAAGCTATTATGGTCTTTCGCTTGATCAAGAACCAGTAGTGTTGTCGTACAGTTTGTTGTCTTTCTATGTAGTCCGACGCCGGCATAGCCGCACAAGTACGCCCTTTTTGTCTCTCACTAGAGTTGTATACATATTTGATGGGCCGAGGTAAATACACTTGATTTGAAAACTATCAGTCACTTGGAGCTTTGAATCGATTCACAGGTTTAATATCGATCAACCAGGAAATATACAAAGCTTGATTAAGGGGAAATAGCACTTTCAGTATCTCTACAAGTGAGCAAGATCTGTAGCTAGAGCTATAAACCCCAGGTTGATGGCAAGAAACTAATCATACAGACTCAACCAAAAATTATATCCACCCGCACGCCAATGAAACAATCCCTACATATACGGCAAAAATCCCGTTGAAACGTTTTAATATCCCCTAAAAGTACCAGTACAGGCCAAGATAATATCATGTTTCAAACGGTCGCCAACACATATTCCTCTTTTTCCGGATTAGGATCCGGAAAAATTAAGTACCTGCTCTGCGAGGAGGCTTCATCGAATAGAAATAAGAAAACACCAGCCCGAAACCTCGAGCAAAGCGAGCCCTGGAGGTCTGGGGGCGTGCCCCCCAGAAAAATACACCTGGGTTAGGTTTGCAGGGAGCCAGCCCCCTGCACCCCCGTGGCTCTGCGAGGCTACTATGAATAGAAGAGTTAGATTTGCAAGAGGTCAGCCCTGCATCCCAGTGGCTCTGCGAGCGCCAACAATCCTAATCCGGAAAAATTATGAACACTGGGTCGGGTTTATCCGGCCACGGCCACCTGACCTTATGCAGCCAGCTATAGTATAACTCAACATCTTATTGAACAAGTGAATAGTGGACAACTATTCAACTAACTTATTAATTGCCAACTACTAGAACTATATTCTAACTCGCAAGCCGGATCGTATTGCTTTCACATAAAAGAATCAAAAGCCTACGTTCCACTTTGGGGAAATAATGCTGACTCTAGCAGGCAGATACCTTATTTCTATCCGATGAACCCTCGCCAAGCCCCTGCAAACCTAACCAGGTAGTGATTTCCTGGGGGCACGCCCCCAGACCCCCTGGGCTCGCTTCGCTCGAAATTATGGGTAGCAGTCTATTCTTTCTATTCATAGTAGCCACAGTAGTTTCTGGGGGCACGCCCCCACTCCCCCAGGGCTCGCTTCGCTCGAGGTTAAGGGCTAGTGTTTTCTTATTTCTATTCGTTGGAGCCTCGCAGAGCCACGGGGGTGCAGGGGGCTGGCCCCCTGCAAACCTAACCCAGGTGTTGTTTTCTGGGGGCACGCCCCAGACCCCCAGGGCTAGGGTAGTAGTTCGTTATTACTATTCGTTGGAGCCTCGCAGAGCCACGGGGGTGCAGGGGGCTGGCCCCCTGCAAACCTAACCCGGGTGTTGTTTTCTGGGGGCACGCCCCCAGACCCCCTGGGCTCGCTTCGCTCGAGACTATGGGATATGGTCAATTCGTTGAAGCCACGCAGAGCCACGGGGGTGCAGGGGGCTGGCCCCTGTAGAGATCGGAGGTCGGATGACCGGTCCGATCGGGCACTGAAGAATATCGGAGATCTTACAAGAACATTCGAGTAAGAGCTATTTGCCACTTTATGGAATATTCTGGATTATATCTCAATTATTATTAGTCACTCATTTGTATCATATATCAAAACCGAAAATTACACAATAAACTTATTATAAACAACTCTGTGCTACATTCTCCTAATACTTTGTCTAACCACAAAGTTACACGGTTGAGAACATGTCCCAATTTCTACAGCCCCCTGCAAACCTAACCCAGGTGTAGTTTTCTGGGGGCACGCCCCCAGACCCCCAGGGCTCGCTTCGCTCGAGACTATGGAATATGGTCAATTCGTTGAAGCCTCGCAGAGCCACGGGGGTGCAGGGGGCTGCCCCCCTGCAAACCTAACCCAGGTGTAGTTTTCTGGGGGCACGCCCCCAGACCCCCAGGGCTCGCTTCGCTCGAGACCATGGGTTATGGTCAATTCGATGAAGCCTCGCAGAGCCACGGGGGTGCAGGGGGCTGATCCCCTGCAAACCTGCGTGCAAGAGCAGTCTATTGATAGTGTACATGAACCCTCTAGAGGATGTATCCGTCGCGGTTTTTGCGTTTGTGTGCGCGATAGAGGGTGAAGGCGAGGTACGCCACACCAGCCACCAGGAGGAGGTAGAACACGGACTTGACCAGCCACCACAGCCACGCGCCAAAGCCACCACCGCCACCGCCACTGGAACCTTTACCATCCGCTGTCACGGCGGGCTTTCTTCCATTGACCAGTTCGTCGTATTGCGCGAAGGAGGTCGGCGGCTGTGTGAGCTGATACACCTGTGCGGAGATGATGTCGTGGCTCTCGCTCAACTCACCCGTCTGTGCACTGAAGCCCATGTACGAGGGTACGGGGAGTCCGGGCACGTCTGTGGTGTGGAAACACGTCTCCCAGACGCCTTTGGACTTGTAGTTGAGCTCGAGGGCCATGAAACCATCTTTAACAAACGTGAACCGGGCCCTCGCGTTCCTGTCCGAATTATGAAGGCCTCTGGCGCTGCATCCGGCAATCTCGTTCGCAGCGCCATCGTGTTCATTGTCATACGAGCTTCGACCGTCGCCCAACATGGCCATCACATATGGAAACGCCCGACCGGGCCTGTCGTTTTTATACGTGTCAAAAAAGACGCCCAGGCCATTAAACTTGTCCTCCACGCCAAAAACAGGACCCTCGTTAGGCGCCCTGTCCAGAAGCCAAAACGCCATCCCGTCGCCATAAATAGACGAGCCCTGGCCGTGGATCCGAAACTCAAACTCTACTTGGAAGCTCCCGGGGATCAGCGGAACCTTGCTAAAGAAGCTTCCCCGCTTGTCCTGTTTGTCCGGGGTCAGCCGAATATATCTGTCATTACGAATCATCGTGTCTCCCCCATAATCGTAGTATCGGTTCGTCAGACTCTTGTCCACATACGGCTGCTCAATGTTCAGCATCCCGCTCTGCACTCGCCCAAACGGGTTCGACGCCTCCTCGAACGCCACCGCAGCCGCGCAGAGCCCCAGCATTAGCCCCACAGTCACAGCCGCCCGCCACATCGTTCCTGCTACAAACATCTTCAATGCCTGTCTGCTACGTGTTTTGTCTCTGTGTTCGACCCTTCCGCCCTGTCAGACATTATTTATGTCCGCTGACTAAGCGCTGACTAAGCAACCCCCCTCGACCCCTGGTTTTCGTGCATACATGCATGACTCACCCCCGGACCCTCTGGAGCTTATCGTTGGCCTTTTTCTGGGGGCCCGCCCCCAGACCCCCTGGGCTCGCTTCGCGAGAGGTTATGGGTTATGGTCTATTCGTTGGAGCCTCGCAGAGCCACGGGGGTGCAGGGGGCTGGCCCCCTGCAAACCGAAATCAGCTGTGGTTTTCTGGGGGCACGCCCCCAGACCCCCTGGGCTCGCTTCGCGAGAGGCTATGGGTTATGGTCTATTCGTTGGAGCCTCGCAGAGCCACGGGGGTGCAGGGGGCTAGCCCCCCTGGGCTCGCTTCGCGAGAGGCTATGGGTAGCGGTTTACGCTTTCTAGTCGTTGGAGCCTCGCAAAGCCAGGGGGTGCAGGGGGGTGGCCCCCTGCAAAACTAACCCAGTAGTGGTTTCTGGGGACTCGCTTTGCTCGAGGCTATGGGTGATTTGTTCTTTCTATTCGATGAAGCCTCGCAGAGCCACGGGGGTGCAGGGGGCTGGCCCCCTGCAAACCTAATCCAGTAGTGGTTTACTGGGGCGTGGGCTCGCTTCGCTCGAAGTTATGGGTAAAGGTCGATTTGTTGAAGCTTCGCAGAGCCACGGGGGTGCCGGGGCTGGCCCACTGCAAACCTAACCCGGTAGTGGTTTTCTGACACCAGGTTTATGAGCCCTGGATGGGTCTGGAAGTATTTTGCTGACAAGGATGCACTTGATGGTCTTTTGGTTTTGTGGCCTGGAGAGCAAGATGGAAATTCGTCTTGGTCGTGGTCACGCTTTGATTCTCAAATATTTGGGGACTGGTGAATTCAGCGAGGACGAAGGAAGGGAACGATGCAAGAACAATGCAGTGTCATCAACGAAGACTTACTCTGGACTACTTCGCCAAAGTTCCACAGAGTCATGCAACTTCGCCAACTGAAAAAAGGATTGCTTGTACTCTAGGCATCTCTTATCGAGCTCACTACGAAGTGGTCCTCGGCTTCTTTGGCGGAATACCTTCGTTATGACTTGAACGCCATATCCAATCGAAAGGGTCACCGAGCTAGCCATCTAGACGAGGTTCTCAACGCCTGCCGCTCATCAATAGAGTGAACTTTTATGATAACCCCAACCCTGCTGTACACTTGGAGAGTAGACGGGTGGTGGAACGACACAATTGAACTTCATCAACTAAAACGGATTGCTTGTATTCTCATGTGATATCAGACAGCTTTAATGTGTTCCAGCTGCCTCATCCCTCGTGATCAGCTCTAAAAGAAAGTCGACAAAAGACACTTGCAATTTTGCCTTTAATGTCAGTCAACTCTTTCAAAGTACTGATGAGCCTGTTGAACCGAGAACTTACAAAGAACCAATGGACTCACCCCAGTCGGAACGCGAGCAAAAGGCTATCCAGAATGAGATGAATTTCTTCAGAGAACATGGTGTTTGGGAGTATGTGCCTCGCCCAAATGACAAAATGTGGTTGGAAAACGATGGGTGTTCAAGCTGAATATGAAAATAATGGGAATATCTCCAAGTACAAAGCTTGCCTTGTTTGCCAAGAATTTACTCAGGAAGAAGGTATTGACTACGCGGAAGTCTGGCATCGGTCATTTTCCACGAGTCAGTGAGGTTTCTCATCACCACGGCGTTTCGTTTGAATGTGATATTCATCAGATGGATATAGACACTGCTTTTCTGAATGGAGAACTTGACGAAGAAACCTATACGGAGCTTCCAAAGGGCTTTTGATTTGAAAAAGAGTCTGAGAAGGTATGCCGGTTGAAGAAGAGCGAGGTTTGCAGGGGGCTGCGAGGCTTCAACGAATAGGAAGAAGAGACCGTTACCCATAATTTCGAGCGAAGCGAGCCCAGGGGGTCTGGGGGCGTGCCCCCAGAAAATAACACAACTGGGTCAGGTTTGCAGGGGCCAGCCCCTGCATCCCCGTGGCACTGCGAGGCTTCAAGGAATAGGAAGAAGAGACCGTTACCCATAATTTCGAGCGGAGAGAGCATGGGGCGTGTCCCCAGAAATAATCACTGGGTTAAGTGGATTGGTTTGCCTCCACGGGTTGAAGCATACTCCATTATGCTGGTACAAGGTTGGTCATGGGATTTGAAGTCAACTGTGCAGGAAATGGAATCTAATCCAGACGAAATGGTGGAAAGTCTGTGGCAGTGGGACTATTTGTTCATGACCTGTTGTGTATCGCATACGATGCCAAACTCTTGCAGGATACAAAGACTCAGCTGAAGAAGAGGTTTAAAAGACTTCGGTAGCATAAGCAAATTCATCGGTGTGAGGATCAAACAGGATCCAAAAGTTAAAAACTGTTACGATGGATCATGAACCATAGATCAATGAACCTCTCAAGGAGTTTTATCTTACTGAGGCCAAGTCTTCTCCGTGTACTACCAGGACGGGAATGCACATTGAAGATTGAGGTCAAGACTGCTGCGCGTCTCTAACTTGTTGTGGCTGACTTATCTGGACTGTATGAACACCCCATTGGGAACTACCGTTACTTCAGAACTGTTATTGACTACTACTCTAGATTTGTGGAAGTGGTTCTCCTGAGGAAGAAGTCTGAGGTTACTGACTGTTGTCGTCAATCAAGGGCTGGCCTTGTATTCCGCCTACAATGCTGGTCATCTAAAACCTTGAAGAGGCCTTTGTAATTGGCAAATTCTGTTTTGCTTCAAGGATCCGCTTATTGCTCTAGATCTCGGAGAAAATTTAGACCTCATAGTAGCGGCAACTTTCACCACCAACTGTCTCGTGATTACACCAAACCCACAAATAGTGACTGGGGGCCTGACCCCAGGACTCGCTTCGCTCGAGGCTATGGGAAATGTCCTTTGCTATTCGTTGGAGCCTCGCAGAGCCACGGGGATGCAGGGGGCTGGCCCCCTGCAAAACTAACTCAGTAGTGGTTTTCTGGGGACACGCCCCTAGACCCCCTGGGCTCGCTTCACTCGAGGTTATGAGTAGCGGTTCTATTCGTCGTAGTCTCGCAGAGCCACGGGGATGCAGGGGCCAATCCTAACCAAAAAGTCGTTGTGCCTGGGTACTATCTGACTGCTGTACGGTCGGTCCGCCAAGAAAACTACCTAGTAAGTTGTGTTTGAAGTGTCTTACTACTCTGCCTTCTATGAAGAGAACCACCGTTCTTGCTGGTTCTTTTTTTTTTTTTTTTTTTTGGGAACTAAGCCATTGACTTGGCTTTCGCGTAGCGGAACGCATTGGTTATTTTCTGGAAGAGAAGGAAAAGGATTCAAACAATCAAGGTACGTTGTCGATGGACGTCGTCATGAGCTTTTCTGGGCTTAGGTACTCATCAAGCTCGTGCTGGGGACAATGTTTGAGAAAGGTAGCATAGGGTCCTTGGATTTCAGAAACAGAGGTCAGCCCCTGGTTTATCATCATTCGTTGGATGTTCTCGAGGGTTTTTGCTCTAGCATGCGGGGTCTTTTTATGTCTTTTGTTTGGTTTAGAGGAGGCTTCATTATGCCCATGTTTGAGACCGCGGAGGGTGCCATTTTCTTTGGCCTTTTGTCTTTGGTTTTCTTCTAAAGCGTCGCGGTCTATTTGTCGAGTCAGGTTCACCGCCATACCGCTGATAGCCTCCATGAGTTCTTTGACATTGGTGCCAGCACCACCGCCACTGAATTCAATGGACGCCCTCAGTTCTTCAATTGTTTTAGTGCGATTCTTGGGGTAGAGAGTTTCATAAAAGGCAGTAAAAACAGTCGAGCAAACCAGAGTCATGCCAAATGCGTCCTTCAACTGCTGCTCGCTCCAGGTCTTGAAGTCCTTCACCTCGTTCACAAGCTCAGTTACCTGTGAACGCGTAAACGACAGCTCCCCTCTCCAACGACCAGAGCATTTCGATAAGATGGAACTGATTTTCTCACTTGTGATAATGATCCGTTCGTTCTTTTCGTATCGGATACAGGCTTCTTCAAACTGTCTCAATGTCAAGACACCCATGAACTCGCTGTCTCCAGCCACATAAGTCACCTTGGGTAATAAAAAATGGAGCATTTTTTGGTGGCACCACTTTGCGTCTATTAATTTTAAAATCGAGTCCCTGAAGGAATTGACAGAGTCGGTGACAAAATATGTCTTTTGAGTAGGTGTTAAAGTGGTCCATGAGTCAATAAGAGCCCGAATTCTGACAGAATCATCCACATTTCCCACCGGAGGGGTAAAACCGGACACAGTGTCACCAAAAGGATGTTCATCAGGCCCCTGCACAGTGTTTGAAAGAAGTTCATCGGCCAATTTTTCGTCCGATATCTCCTGCAAACGCCTGTATCGGAACTTGTTGAGCAGACCATGAAGCCCAACCCCTTCCATCTCCAGCCTAAAGGCAATCTCAGGAACCCCTCGATTCACCAATGCCAATTTGATATTCTCATACCATGTTAAACCAGTGTGTTCATAAGGTGTCTCGCGAAGCTTTGGAAGCTCGTACAACGCCAGCGTTGGAAGAAGTTTATGTTCCGGCGAACTAAAAATCTCTTTACTAACCTGCATCCCGCCTTTAATATCAACACTGGGGGTCGTAATTACTACCAATTACTATCTAACCCCTGACTTTCTATAGACAGACCCCAGCTGCTTCTCCCATCGGACCCAATGCTTGAACAAAAATTCGCCCTAAGCCGCACTCAGCGCGGCGCATATATCACTGGCCCCATAAGTTAAATTAAAGCATAATGTAATTAAGAATTCTGGAGGCACGCCCCAAGAAACTATATTGGGGTTAGGTTTGCAGGGGGCCAGCCCCCTGCACCCCCGTGGCTCTGCGAGGCTGCAACGAATAGAAAGAACAGAACACTGCCCATAGCCTCTCGCGAAGCGAGCCCAGGGGGTCTGGGGGCCTGCCCCCAGATAAACACCAATTGGGTTAGGTTTGCAGGGGGCCAGCCCCCTGCACCCCCGTGGCTCTGCGAGGCTCCAACGAATAGAAAGAACAGAACACTGCCCATAGCCTCGAGCGAAGCGAGCCCTGGGGGTCTGAGGGTGTGCCCACAGAAAACACTACTGGGTTAGGTTAACCTCCTTCCGTTCTGCGAGCTACGATGAATAGAAAGAATAAACCGGTGCCCATAACCTCGAGCGAAGCGAGCCCAGGGGCTCTGGGGGCGTGCCCCCAGAAAATATTCTAATATACGAGATTTTTTCAAAATGACCTCAATAAAGATCACTGGAGACATTTCCGGGCCCCTTGGTGATGATAGGTGGATGAAGTGTGGTCTCCTGCTAAGGAGTGAAGCTTTTGCTTTGGTTACAATTTCATGTCCGGAGGCTATAAAACAGTTGAATAAAGTTGAAATTTGATTTAGCTAGTTATATGCTCTGAACGCCCCTGTGTAGCCTCGCAGAGCCACGGGGGTGCGGGGGCTGGCCCCCGCAAAAAACCGTTTATAATGCGACACCGATCCTGTCAAACTCGAGAGGCAGACTAGAAACTGCTGAGATAGAGATTGAGTTGTCTTTTCCAGCGTTAAAGCCAGTGAGATCAACGAGGTAGTTTTGGAGAATGTCGTAGTTCGAGTCGTATCCGGATAGTGGGAAAGAGACTAGTTGGGCTGGTCCAGAGTTTACTGAAATTGCGGCGTTTAAGGTGTTGTTGTTATCACCAACCATGTATCCGATCTGCGTGTTGATATAATCAAAGCTGATGGTGGAGTGGCTAGAGGATGCTGGGATGTCGGAGAATGTTATTGTGGCGTCTTTTCCAGCAAGTGATACCTTGGATTTGTTAGAGCATTTTGCACAGGCGTGAGTCGTGGCATTTCCAGAAAGTGTTGCCTTTTCAGCGTTATACCAGGATAGTTTTGTCTTGTGCTTGTCGGTTTGTTGGATGTCTGAGAGCCGAAGGACGATGGAGCCATGTGGTTGAAGGCTGTTTTCTGTATACGACGATAAGTCTTTTTGCTTCTCACCTGTCCAAAGGTTCTTGATGGTGGCAGATTTGATTCCGAGGTGTTTTGAAAGATCAACTGTGAGGGACCGGGTGGTGTTGGAATGGTCCATTGCCAGGATCACAATATCACCGTTTTCCAGTGGACCAGAGTAAAGGTCCCAGTCGTCCGTCCATCGTTGGACCAAGGTCACAGGTTTACCCAGTTTGTCCTGGTTGACGGCCAGGAGGTCCTGGTTGAGGGCAATGGCAAGGGCCTGGTCGTCAATGCTGGGTATGTCAGTGGAAATGAACAAAGAGGACTTGCTCAGAGCCCATAGAGCAAAATGGGAGGCCTGTTCTGCCAGGGTCAGACCAGTGTTCCCGACTTCCAACATGTCCATATCAGCAATGCTTTTTGATAGACCCCTGCAACTTACATGGATCATTTGATTTGCAATCCTCATAACATGTTCCCAAGTATCCGCGATGTCATCAGTAACACGATAGGCCGAGGAAATATCCTTGGTCCATTCATACGGCCCCTCTAATCTGCCAGATGGCGATTTGTACGGAACACCCCATTGACAAACCAGCATATCCGGGATATCATTCTCATCCAACGCCTTAGACATGGCACAAAACCGCTCAACAAAGTCCTCCCTAGCATCCTTTGGCGCATTAACGTCCTGGGAAGACCCATTGATGTAACAATTGTCGACCTTGACATAGTCCACGTTCCAAGACTTGAACGCAGCTGCATCAGCCTCCTCATGACCCAAAGAACCCTGCCGAAGCTTGTCGGTTCTTGTGTCACAGGAATACTCCCCTTGGTCGGTATACATTCCCCATTTAAACCCTTTTTCACGGGCCAGCTTGCTCAATGGTTCAATTCCGTTCGGAAACACAGACTTGTCGTACGTAATCGCCCCATTTTCGTCCCGCTCGTACCCCTGCCATCCGCAGTCAACCTGAAAGTACTGATAACCAGCATCCAGGAACCCCTTCTCCACCAATGCATTCATAGTGTCTCGCATATGTGTCTCATTAGGCGAACATCCAACATCATTATAGCTGTTGTACCCCAAAAACGGCGTCTCTCGTCCTGTAACAACTCCAATTGCTAAACATAATACAACTCCTCCCTTGAGAATCATCTTTGTACAAATTCTCTACGTATACGTACGTATACTGCAGTTGTACATCTTTATATAACCTGTATATATCCGATAACTCCGACATAAACGGCTTCGCTTAAATATGAGTTCACCTCTACCCCACATTTTCTGGGTTAGGTTTGGCCCCCTGCACCCCCGTGGCTCTGCGAGGCTTCAACGAATAACTCTTACCCATTGACATTTAATCAGTTTATTATAGAGCCGCCAGGCGCACCCACTCGGAGTTAAACCCGTAACCCTTACCCATAGTCTCGAGCGAAGCGAGCCCTGGGGGTCTGGGGGCGTGCCCCCAGAAAACAGCACTCGGGTTAGGGTTTTGCAGGGGGCCAGCCCCTTGCACCCCCGTGGCTCTGCGAGGCTCCGACGAATAGAAAGAACCGAACACTGTTTTGTTCTTTTCCAAGCAATGGCGGAGTTTATCGTGACTGGATGAAAACATGGACACAGCGAAGCTCAAAGTGTGCCAAACCAATCAATCTAGTAGCAGGCAGTTGGAAGCAACCCAGGCTACGTCACAGCAGGCTGATTCTTCTGAATCCGGGTCTGACTGAGCCGCTAAAGCGGAGATGATGAGGGGAAGCAAAGGGACAAACAAGTTCAAAAGCGCATGAAATGGAAAGAACAATTAGAAATAATTTTATGTATTGGAACAAGAGTCTGGCATGGTCTTCGAGACTTATTCCGGGTTTAACTCCGAATGGGTGCGCCTGGCGACTCTATAATAAACTGATTAAATGTCAAAATGTCCAACGAATAGAAAGAACAGAACACTGCCCATAGCCTCTCGCGAAGCGAGCCCTGGGGGTCTGGGGGCGTGCCCCCAGAATCACTTCTGGGTTAGGTTTGCAGTCGGCCTCAATTCGTTCGAGTCCGGCAGAGCCACTGTTGTTGGTTTTTCTTTCAAGATAGCTACAAGACAAACTTCTTCTATAACCCTTTATTTGGCTTGCCCTGTTAGTTGTGCTACGATGAACATATGAAATCGCAAATATTCGCCTACAGCCGAGCGTTCCGAATTAATAATATCCATCCAAAGGCTAACTACTATAATACTAACGATCGCGGAACACATTGACGGGTGATACCTATCTCGGTATCCCGTAAAAATTTTCAGTATTGGCATATTCCTGCTTCCCCACACATTCCAACGGGGATATTAAATCGCGAGTCACTATTCTGTTGGGAACAGGCCTCCACTACAGCTCAACTCACCGCTATATTACACTATGCTACCCCATGTAACCCCAAGATAACTCCACATTGCCCCCTTACAATGCGGAGACTAACGCACTCTCCGCATGGCCTTGCATTAAAGTACATCCCGGATGCACATGCAGCGATCCAGCAGCAACGCCGCACACTATCTCGTTTCCCCACACGTTCTGAAACATGCAGATCATGCCCCTGAATCGAAGAAAATTCCACGCCATTCCCCCATGACCCCCATATTATTTACCCCCAAACATCCCATGACCCTCGCTCGCCCTTGGCCCCGCCTACCTATTTTTCACACAGAAAACAAACAAAATACAGACCTCCTAGCCCTAAATTTGTTCTTTTCCAGAAAAGAACCAAAAGCGTTAGCTCTGCGAGGCTCTATCATAGAAAAATAAAAATAAACAAGAATTAACTGTCTTTCTCAGATATCCGTTTGTTGATTTGTTATTTTCCAGAAAAGAATTAAAGCATTAGCTCTGTGAGGCTCTCACGTAGAAAAATAGCCTCCTTTTTTTCCACAAAATAAGCAAAAGAATTAGCTGTCCTTCCAGATACCCGTTTGTTGCGGCCTAATTTTCTCTTCCAGAAAAAAACCAAAAGCATTAGCTCTGCGAGGCTCTAACATAGAAAAATATCCTCCTTTCCAGAAAATAAGGAAGAGTTAGCTGACCCTTTCATATACCTTCGTTGTAGCTTAATTTTTTCTTTTCCGGAAAAGAACCAAAAGCATTAGCCCTCTGAGGCTCTAACATAGAAAAACAACCCCCTTCTTTCCGGAAAATAGGCAAAAGAATTAGGTGACCCTCCCAAGCACCCGTTTGTTGTAGTCTGATTTGTTCTTTTCCAGAAAAGAACCAAAACCGTTAACTCTGCGAGGCTCTAGCATAGAAAAATAAAATGAACAAAAAGAACTAGCTGTCTCTCTCAGATACCCGTTTGTTGTTTAGTTCTTTTCCATAAAAGAATTAAAAGCAGAAAAACAACAACTGGGTTAGGATTGCAGGGGGCCAGCCCCCTGCACCCCCGTGGCTCTGCGAGGCCTCGACGAATAGAAAGAAAAAACTACTATCCATAGCCTCGAGCGAAGCGAGCCCAGGGGGTCTGAGGGCATGCCCCCAGAAAAAAGCCAAAACGAGGTCTTAGGGGGGGATGACCCAAGGTAGTAAAAAGTTTCATGAGAATCTATAATATTAGGGAGGATCATTAAATACATGCAAAAAAGATATATATACTTTTCGAAAGCGAGAGGTTTACTCAGGGCCGTCGATGACGCACTTGACTGCCTGGCCCTGGAGCACGAGTTGATAAGCGTCGGCTGCCTGGGCGAACTTGACTCGGTGGGTGATGAGCTGCTTGACGGGGATCTTGCCGTCAGCAATGAGCTTGGTGGCGAGTTCGTAGTCACCGTAGTCGTATCGGAAGCAGCCCTTGATGGTGATTTCCTTGGTGGCCACACGGGTGATGGCGAAGTTGATGAAGTCAGTCTTGCCCATGCCGACCTGGCAGTAGGTGCCGCCGTTGCTCAATGCCTCGATGCCGGTGTTGACTGAGGCCTCGGCGCCAGTGGCGTCAATGCAGATGTCTGGGGCGCATCCAATCAGCTCCTTGATCTTCTGGGCGCTCTGTTCGACCGTGTCGCCCTTCTCGGGCTTGAATCCGTGCGACGCGCCGAAGTTCTTGGCCAGCTTGAGTTTGCTGTCCAGCAGGTCCACGCAGCAGATGGTGGTTGCGCCGTACGAGGCACAGGCGGCGGCGCAGAGCAGGCCAATTGGGCCTGCGCCGAAGACGACAATGTTGGACATGGGGGTCACGCCGAGCTGCTTAACAGCGTGCACGGCCACAGCGGTCGGTTCGACCATTGCGCCCTCCTCCAACGAAACGTTCTCGGGCAGCTTCACAAGGAAGTCCTCGGGCAGAACGTAGTATTTGCACAGAGTGCCATCAACAGGAGGTGTGGCAGCAAACTTCATGTGTGGACAACGGTTATAATGGCCAGTCTTATACTCCTTGGAGAAACGAGATGGAACACCGGGCTCCATGGCAACATTGTCGCCAACCTTGAGGTCCTGGACATCATCTCCAACCTCAATCACAGTGCCAGAAGACTCGTGTCCAAGAACCATCGGCTCACGAACAACATAGTCACCCATGTTACCGTGAACGTAGAAATGGACGTCCGAGCCACAAATGCCAGTCTTCTTGACCTGAACCTTCACGGAACGAGAGTCAACAAGCTCCGGAACAGGTCGCTCCTCAAAGGCAACCTCAAGCTTCTTCTTCAGCACAAACGACGGGTTCTGGTAGTCCGCCAGATCGCTGGGTGCCTGCACATCAAGAGTCATAGTGTCACAAGTAGAGGTGGTAAGTAAAAGCAATAGACAGAGGATAGCAAAGCCTGGGGAAAAAAAACCCAGCGGGAACCAGTCCCTATTTATACTTTATCGCTAGACGCTGCTATAATTAAAACACCCGCGCGCGCCGCGCATCGATCTCTTTATTCCGGGGCACGGAACGGAACTCCCAACTGGGTTATCGGGATCCTATCCCAACGGCCGGGCCCGTCTCCCAATCAGGTAACCACCCTCCACCTGACGTTTTTTTCTTTTTCTTTTTTCTTCTTCCCCACATTTTTTCTTTTTTGCAGAAATTTTTTTTTTCATTCCGCCCTTTTTCTGGGGGCACGCCCCCAGACCCCCGGGGTCGGCTTCGCCGAAGTTTGGGCTCTCTAGAACGTTGTTCAAAAATATGAGAAAATTTTTTTTAATTGTGGCGGTGTTTGTGGCGGCTTATCTCTACAGTTGCTGTGTTCTGGGGATACGAGCCCCAGGCATCGCCGAGCCTCGGGTTACTATATGAAGCAATAATTCATATTCTTGGTAATTAATCATAGTACATTCCCTTGTGCCCAAGAATGAGCCAATCCTACCGTGCTCAACTCTCAAACTTTGCAGGGGGCCAGCCCCCTGCACCCCCGTGGCTCTGCGAGGCTTTTTACCCATAGCTTCGAGTGAAGCGATCTCTGTTCACACTCTGCAGGTTTGCAGGGGGCCAGCCCCCTGCACCCCCGTTGCTCTGCTAGGCTACGACGAATAGAAAGGATAGAACACAACCGATAACCTCGAGCGACGCGAGCCCTGGGGGTCTGGGGGCGTGCCCCCAGGAACCACTACTGGGTTAGGTTTACCGAAAACTACTGGGTTAGGGTTTGCAGGGGCCTGCCCCTGCACCCCCGTGGCTCTATGAGGCTTCAACGAATAGAAGCAATTGAACACTACCCAGAGCCTCGAGCGAAGCGAGACCAGGGGGTCTGGGGGCGTGCCCCCAGAAAAAATCAGTTCTGGGTTAGATTTGCAGGGGGGCCAGCCCCCTGCACCCCCGTGGCTCTGCGAGGCTTCAACAAATAGAAAGTATAGAACACTACCCATAGTTTCGAGCGAAGCGAGCCCAGGGGGTCTGGGGGCGTGCCCCCAGAACAACCACACTTGGGTTAGGTTTTGCAGGGGGCCAGCCCCCTGCACCCCCGTGGCTCTGCGAGGCCTCGACGAATAGAAAGTATAGACCACTACTCAAAGCCTCGAGCGAAGCGAGCCCTGGGGGTCTGGGGGCTAGCCCCCAGAAAGCAGTCTATGGGTTAGGTTTTGCAGGGGGCAGCCCCTGCGAAGCTTCAACGAGTAGGATACTAGCCAGAACTGGACAAGGGACCTAGTTCTGGGTTAGGTTGATGTGATTTTGTGAAGTTGAACTGCACATTGCCTCTTTTCTGGAAAAAGGAGAAAATATAGTAGGTTTACCAATTAAGTGAAATATTGTCGAAGGAAGTGTAATCGCATGATTCGAACACTGGTGCAACTTTCCCGAGACACAGTATAGTGGGGAAAGTGGGGAAAGTCTGGGGGCCCCACAGACAAGAGAAATTTGAATTAAATTTCTTCTTCCGATCCGTTAACCTAACCCAGAACCGTATATCTGGGCATGCCCCCAGACCCCAGACCGGCCCTGTCGTATCCTCATAGAGTCAAATCCTAACCCAGCCATTTTTCTGGGGGCACGCCCCCAGACCCCCTGGGCTCGTTTCACTCGTAGTTTTGGGTGATGTTTGTTCCTTCTATTCGTTGATGCCTCGCAGAGCCACGGGGGTGCAGGGGGCTGGCCCCCTGCAAAACCTGACCCAGTCGTGTTTTTTCTGGGGGCACGCCCCCAGACCCCCTGGGCTCGCTTCGCTCGTGGTTTTGAGTAGTGTTTGTTCTTTCTATTCGTTGATATTACAGATCCTAATTAAACTAGAGCCTGTTTAGAACTACTTTTTTCCAAAGCTTGACCCCAGAAAAGGAGGAAACTTGCTCCATACCAAGGTTTCGATCACGTGGCTCGGGTCTAAGCAAGCCAAATTAAACTCCGCCAAGCTCCATACCTCTCCTTCGATCGATGGCCGAAAAAGAATTCTACAACGAGCTACATTTTTCAAAAACCTGTCTCTGTGTGTGTGCAATGAACGCTGTTTAATTCGAGGAAAAGATGTTACACCAAACTCGACAACCCGACCCTGGGGTCTAGGCACGTGCTCCAGAAATCAGACCATGATCAGCCCCTTAACCTAAAATAGCTTGCAGTATCTGATCCTTTGTGGTGTGGGGTGTGGGGTTATTCACACTTGCTAGAACATTCGACCCTATCTACACCGGACTCCGATCCAAACCCTATTTTCTTTCGCCTTCTATGAACCCATTCCCCCTTCCATAACTCTCCAGATACTTACATACTTCTGCGTCGTTATTTGCAGGGGCCAGCCCCCTGCACCCCCGTGGCTCTGCGAGGCCACGACGAATAGAACAGAAAATAGAACACTACCCACCAGCTCGAACAAACCGAGCCCTAGGGGTCTGGGGCCTACCCCCCAGAAAAACATTACTGGGTTAGGTTTTGCAGGGGCTAGCCCCCTGCACCCCCATGGCTCTGCGAGGCTTCATCAAATAAACCCTTGCCCAGAACCACGAGCGAAACGAACCCCCAGACCCCCAGAAAAACAACACCTGGGTTAGGTTTTGCAGGGGGCTAGCCCCCTGCACCCCCATAGCTCTGCGAGGCTTCGTCGAGTAAACCCTTGCCCAGAACCACGAGCGAAGCGAGCCCTGGGGGTCTGGGGGCATGCCCCCAGAAAAACCACTACCGGGTTAGGTTTTGCAGGGGGCCAGCCCCCTGCACCCCCGTGGCTCTGCGAGGCTACGACGAATAGAAGAAAAGAACACTACCCATAGCCTCTCGCGAAGCGAGCCCCGGGGGTCTGGGGGCGTGCCCCCAGAAAACTGGGTTAGGGTTCTGAGACTGGAGCGACGTGTCTGGGGGGGTGGGGGGTGTAGTCATAAACAAATTGTCGTATATATCTATTCTACCAGCCGAATTCTTCTATGTGGAGTTCACAGGAGAGACCGTTTGCGCGGCGCGCGGCGACGGTGTTTCGGATCGACCGGATCAGGGCATCCGGCCCGCAAGTGGCGATCCAGGGCGCCCCACGGGGGGGCCCAGCCACCGCGGTCTCGTCGAGGTAGGTGTCCAGCAACGCCGGGATGTCGGGGCGGCCCTGCTGGCGCGTGACCCAGAGGTCCATGCCGTCGACGGGGCCGTCCAGCCAGGCCTCGAACTCGCGGTGGGGGACGACCCAGAGGGCCTTGAGCAGGAACGGCTCGACCCGGCCCGCGGCCCGGGCAGCCATGTTCTGCCTTCTGCAGTGTTCTAGAAGCGGATGGGTGAAGGCCACCCCCGCGCCTCCCGCGATGAGAATCACGGGGCGCCGATGCCGATGCCGATGCCGATCCCCCGCATTTTTTGGGACTTGCATTGTTCCATAGGGCCCGTGGATCACCGCGCGCAGCGGCGCGTCCCCGGATTGCGCGGCCACGTGCGCGTAGAGCTCCCGCGAGAAGCCGTCGCGCGCGCGCACAATTATGTCCATTGTTCCTTCTCCCCTGCCCCCCTCGGACCCCTCCATTGTCGATGCGATCGTGAACGGGTGCGACTCGAACGGGCGCACGGCCAGCATTGTGAGGAACACGTGTTGGCCCGGACGCCAGCGGAAGGGCCGACATAAAAACCACCCATGGTTCGGCCGAATCCGCAGTAAAACGGTCTTTCCCGGGGCCAGCCGCACGTCGCACGTGACCAGTCTGTAGTCTACGAAGGTGCGGTAGATTCTGTCATAGAGGAAGGCGACCCCTGCGACCACGGCGTAGGGCCGACCTGTGGGGTAGTGGAAGTAGACCCCCGGTATGCATGCGACGGAGAGGACAAGATGGAGCATGTAGAACAATTCGTAGAAATGCACCCGCACCGTCTTGAAGGACGACAGCCCAATGACGAGAAAGGCTCCACCAGAGACCAGGCCCATAATCGTCCACCGATTTTCGGCTATATAGTCCCATCGCCAGTAATAGAGGAAGATGAGCGAATGCGTTGCCCCAGCAACCACCGCATACCCCCCGACCCACCGATGCAGGATGTTGAGCTGCTCGTAGGACCACCCGGTGATGAACGAGAGAACGCAATGCTTCATCCCCAGCACATAGAGCAGGGTCAGATTAAACGCCGACATGAGTCCCAGTCGAAACGCCAGCACCACCGGATGCACCATCGCGTTATAGAGCGAAAAAAAGGTCGTCAAAACCAAATACCCCCCAATAAACAGCATCAGCCCCCACGCCTGGGCGTCCTCCCCCTCCGGCTGGCTCCGTAGAAACCCCCAGACCCTGTCCCCCCGTCGTCGGCCGCTGCGTTTGTCCTCCATCAGCAGCAGCCGCGTCTCATCGTCGTCATTCGTCTGAGACCGCTCGGGCCACCAATGCCAGACCCCCGCGCCCAGGACGACCGCAGCCAGGATCGTGTAGTAGCAGTACAGCAGCTGCCGCCCCACCAGGATCTTGCCCAGCAGGTCCAGCTCAGGGTACTCAAAGAACGGGTTCGCCCCACGGTAGGGATTCTCCATAAATAGATACTACTCGTGAAACCCAATCTTATCTGATTAACTAAGGTTATCTGATCCTTTTTTTTTTTTTTGACTCAACCAATCATCTCGTTCCCCTAACCCTACTTCAGGGTAACTATCTAACAACACAGTGTTTTCCTGGGGGCACGCCCCCAGACCCCCTGGGCTCGCTTCGCGAGAGGTTATGGGTAAAAGTCTATTCGTTGAAGCCTCGCAGAGCCACGGGGGTGCAGGGGGCTGGCCCCCTGCAAAACATAACCCGCAAATGGTTTTCTGGGGGCACGCCCCCAGACCCCCAGGGCTCGCTTCGCGAGAGGTTGTAGGCAGTGTTCTGTTCTTTCTATTCGTTAAAACCTCGCAGAGCCAGGGGGGTGCAGGGGCTGGCCCCCTGTAAAACCCTAACCCAGTTGTTTTTCTGGGGGCACGCCCCCAGACCCCCTGGGCTCGCTTCGCGAGAGGTTATGGGCAGTGCTCTGTTCTTTCTATTCGTTGGAGCCTCGCAGAGCCACGGGGGTGCAAGGGGCTGGCCCCCTGCAAACCTAACCCAGTAGTGGTTCCTAGGGGCTAGCCCCCAGACCCCAGGGCTCGCTTCGCTCGAAGCTATGGGTAGTGTTCTGTACTTTCTATTTGTTGAAGCCTCGCAGAGCCACGGGGGTGCAGGGGGCCAGCCCCCTGCAAATCCTAACCCAGCAGTGTCCCAGGGCTCGCTTCGCTCGAAAGTATCGGTAGTGTTCTTTTCTTCTATTCGTCGTAGCCTCGCAGAGCCACGGGGGTGCAGGGGGCTGGCCCCCTGCAAACCTGAAGAATATGTGTACAGGGATAGCTTCACTCGAAGCTATGGGTGGTTCTGTATTCGTTTATTCGTTGTAGCCTCGCAGAGCCACGGGGGGTGCAGGGGGGTGGCCCCTGCAAATCTGAAGGCGGTAAAGGGGTAGTACGGTTAAAAAGGTCTTTTTTAGTTGGGAGGGTTGGTCGGGAGGAAATGGGGCCGAAGTTACCGGGGGTGTTTGGGAGCAGGTGGATCACGTGGGTCGAAATGAGCGAAAGGGGTAATTACTCTCGTAGTGAGGGCGGGAGGGACGAAATAGGAAGTTCCGGGCTCAACGGTTAATTTAATGCATATACAACTTTAAATTTCTTTTCTTCTGGGTATTTAGGGTATTTTGTTTTTTTCAGGAATTTGTTTTTCGAAAACATGGGCGGAAAAATTTTCACGGAGGCTTTTTTTGTTGTCTACGTGGGATGGTAGAGCTGGTAGTTAGTTTAGAGGCGTTGGTTTCGGCTTGTGGTTGGTTGGTAAGTCGTAGAAGAGAAGTTTGGTTCGATTGTCGTTAAAGTTGCTTGCGGCAAGTGTGCAATAGTGGGGGTAGCTGTCGTGGGTGGGGTTAAAATTGACGGAAAAAATGGGCCGCTGAGTCCTTTGCGGGAGTGCCTGAAAATCGGCCGGGTATTTCATTGATATTTTTTGCTTACATGTATGACTATCCTAGTCGGTGGTTTAGATTTCCCTGTTTGGCAATGATAGGGCAGTGTGATGGAGAAGAAATCGAGACCCGACCACTAAGGCGGAATCCAACCACCTGATTAATGGAGCTTCAGGTATGAACCCGAATCACAAAAGTTCGGTGATATATAATCAGGCTTTTATCAGGGTTGCCTGAGTACTGATATTAACTAGTTCGCTAATTCCTCAGCAGAACCCAGAGCCGGCCCGGATTATGTAAGTAGTTACATAAAGTTGCATGCAGGCGGTCCGATCATTCAGGTCCAACGAGAACCCATGATGTAATTGATACACAAGCGGGTGTTTCTTCCGAACAACCCGTTATACAGTTCTTTTTCCTATATTTGCCGAAGACCGAGGTTCGCTGGTAAAAAAAAACCCTTCAGTTAGCTCTCGTTTTTTCTTTTTCAAGGACAGCTACTGCCGGGTTACCATTGCAGGGGGCCAGCCCCCTGCACCCCCGTGGCTCTGCGAGGCTTCAACGAATAGAAGAAAAGAACACTACCCATAGCCTCGAGCGAAGCGAGCCCTGGCGGTCTGGGGGCGTGCCCCCAGAAAATAACAACTGGGTTAGGTTTGCAGGGGGCAGCCCCTGCACCCCTCTGCGAGGCTTCAACGAATAGTAAGAATAAAACGCTACCCATAGCATCGAGCGAAGCGAGCCCTGGGGGTCTGGGGGCCTGCCCCCAGAAACACTTCGGGGCTAGGATTCGCGTGGGTCTGTGAGGCTTCAACAAATAGAATGGATAAAACACTACTATAGTATCGAGGGAAGCGAGTCCTGGGGGATCTGGGGGCGTGCCCCTAGTAAAGGTTTCTGTGCTAGGGTTTGCAGGGTATGTGCTTCCAGAAAATTGTGTTCTGGGTTAGTTTTTTATGTAACCTTGCGATGATAGTTTTTAGGAACTGGAAGAAACCTCTTTGCATTTTCTTAAGGCATTTGATAATATAGGCTTTAACGTTTGAGTATTCTTGAGCTGGAGGTGTATTGAGTGTTGAAGCAGTAATGATGGTTCATGATGTAAATATAATCTCGTGGTTGGATATTGGAGGTTGGAGTTAATAGTGTCGCTGTAATGACCGACAGGCTTACTAACCTTTGATTATGTCACTTCTTTCGATAGTCTTACTGTGCTTTTGTCTTCTCTTTCTAGAAAAAGAAGAATACTGGACGACAGAGATGATGCAGACCAGTGCTTTTTGCTTCTTGCACTGGACAAGAGAGCTGATGTCAGCCAGTGCTTCTTGCTTCTTTTTACTATAAAAAGAAGACACTGGACAACAGAGCTGATCTACCCAGTGCTTTCATTAAACAGTCTAAAACGTGTGGGAATATCGGTCTAGCTTTTCCGACTCTGGACATAGTAAGCAGCCTCAACCTTACCTTGCTCAACCACATTGTGAAGTTTGCCTGTTGTATTCCCATGGAAGGGATATTGTGGTTCAGAAACGTATCACCTTCCACTAGGGTCCGCAGTTTGGTCTTTTTCAATCTCTTCCATGTCAAATGGAGATCAGCCTTTTGTTCTGTCGCCAGATTCACACCCTGAAAGGGTTCAGTTGTTTCCACCTTCTGCAAATTGGTTCCACCAGTGGCGGAACGTAAACTTTGGTAGGGTTCCGAAGACTCAAGTCTTAAGTCACTGCACCTGAAGAATAGATGGGACTTGATGAAATGGCTAGTTCTCGATGACGAAAGTTGCCAAGTATCGATGAAGACAGTCTTTCTGGTGAACTTAACCGAGTCTAACTACGGGCTATGGCTATTAAGGACTGATCAATGAGAGCTATATTACCAGTGCTAGGCCAATTTCTTCAGCAAACGAGTCTCAGTACTACGTGAATTGGATGGAGGATGATACCAAGGTGGTTGGAATTTTTATTCAGAATAAAAAGGCTATGGCAGCTTGATGACGAGGACAAATAGGAAGTTCGTGGAGGTAGGATTTTTATTTGAAAATAGACAATGGTGTGATTACTGTGTCCATGGCAAGACTAGTTACCGACGGTTCAAATAGAAGAAGTACAAGAACTTCGAATTTACTAGCTCAAAACTCATTGGGATTGCGAATATCGATCAGATGGGTAGAAAGACAGATTTTTCCGAATGCCGAATTGGATGTGAAACTTTTGTCTTGTTACCGAAAAACTGCGGATGGTCGCAGGATACTGGGTCGAAGTATATAGGGTTCGAACCAATCGCGAATAGGCTTCAGTATCTTGCATCGAAGTCGTTGAACATGGGACTTGCTTGCCATGCTTCAAGTCAGAACCTCTACCATAAAGAATGGGACCGATCCTCGTGACTGTGGCAGGCAATGTGACTTACTCGTTGTTGGCTACGACAAGAATAGGGGATCAAGCACAAAGGCAAACAGTGGAACTTGTTCCAAGCCACTGACTTTGGTCACGTCGACCATTTCTTGGCCGCAAGGTTAAGAGACTTTGAATATCCGTTCATGAAGATTTCAGGTCATCAATACATTGCACTTGGATATAGAGAACACCGATGGACGGCAACTTCAAGCACGATTCACCAGGTGAGTTGTTAAACATGAAGGGGGAACCAGAAGACAGTCGGATGTTCGAAATATATTGACCATTTGTACCGCCATGAAATTGCTTTGCCGTGGGTCATCCTGTCTTTTTTGCATTTCATGTCTGACGGTAGTACACTAGAAAGCTATGATACGGCTGTTCGGCTACTAGAAAGCAACACACGACTTTTGGTTGTAACTTAACTTCAACGAAATCGGCAGGAAGTCTATGCTGATGAATCTTTCAAATCTGGCCCAAACAACCGGTCAGCGGCAGACATCTATGTTACACATCTGGTGTCACAATTCTTTCGGTTTGTCTTTCACAACCCAAAGGTCGACTAAAGATGCTGAACTAGTGGCTTTGAATACCGCAAGATGTTTCCCAGGACTTTCAATTTGTTCTCCATGGACTGTAAGTAGTAAGACTAAAGATTGGGTAAGTGGTGATTCATGAAGACAATAGAACTTTGGTGGAAAGACCTAAGATCGTCACGACTACAACGCAGGCAGGGCAATGCCTTACTGAATCTTGGTAATGTGTCCATGTGGGTTGAAACCTTTTTAGATAACCTCATTACATTCTCGACTGACTCAAAATTTATCTGGTTTCGCAATAACGTTATTTCCGGTTCACTATGCCTCTCTGATCAAACCATCCTTCCAACCTCACATGTCCATGCTCCCGTGAAGCGCACAAGTGTTTTCTGTAATAGAACCTGCGGTGTGAAGATGGCGGTAGGTCTGCATTTGTTGGCCGTTGAACTTAGGTTCGGACGGCCTCGGATAGGTTTGGGTTAGAATGCAGTTACTTGTCGATTGCTTTTCTATCCAATTGGTGCTGACTTTCTTCGAAGACTGTTTTTTTTTTTTTTTGCTTATGATGGCTCAGATATAACGCTTGCTAAAGCCTGACCGCTTCTTCTGGTTCTAGTTTGACATGCAAGCTTCACAAACCGCATCTTCCCTGATCTAGAGGTGTCGTGAGTACAGAGCTATTGGATATAAGTGCCCTCCGGGGCCGTTTAATAAGCGATATTCACTAACGCGGCCATCTTTGGTAAAGGGCCAGTACAGGTTAGGATTACAGGGGCCCAGCCACTTGCACCCACGTGGCTCTGCGAGGCGTCATCCAATCCACTTCGTCTATTGGGATTGCAGGGGCAACCCCTCCCCTTTGATCCAATAAAAAAATGGACTAGAGGACTGGATCTGTTTTCCAAAAATAGGCCCACGCTATAATACCGTAAAATTTGTTTTGTTCATTGCCCAAAAAAAGGAACAAAGAGCATTTATCATGTGAATTAATGCTCTTTACTTCTTTCTAAAGGAAAGGAACAAATTTCTTCCCGCAAAACGAAAGATGCTTATCCAATGAACTGCAACCCACAAGTCAGTCACTATACTAACTCGACTCAGAGCTAGCCGAGAAGATCCATTGATTGCTAACACAATGCTGCTGTGAGACTTATAGGGAGCAGCCCCCAAACCCCCGCAGCTCTGCGTGGCTCCAACAAATAGAAAGGATAGAACACTACCCATATCCACGAGCGAAGCTAGCCCAACACTGTTCAGGGTTAGGTTTGCAGAGGGCCAGCTCCCTGCACCCCCAGGGCTCTGCGAGGCTTCAACGAATAGATAGAATAAAACACTACCCATAACCTCCAGCGAAGCGAGCTTTGGGGGTCTGGGGGCGTGCCCCAGAAAACCACTTCTGGGTTAGGATTTGCAGGGGGCCAGCCCCCTGCACCCCCTGGCTCTGCGAGGCTTCAACAAATGGATAGAATAGAACACTACCCATAACCTCGAGCCAAGCGAGCCCAGGGGGTCTGGGGGCGTGCCCCCAGAAATAACAATCCCCAGTTGATGCAACCCATTAACAGCAAAAGCATGAGATTGTAGGGCAACTTTTCTTGAAAAAGAAGCAAAAGCGTGAGATGGTGGCGCAACTTTTCTTGAAAAAGAAGCAAAAGCGTGAGATGGTGGCGCAACTTTTCTTGAAAAAGAGGCAAAAGCGTGAGATGGTGGCGCAACTTTTCTTGAAAAAGAGGCAAAAGCGTGAGTTAGATGGTGCAACTTTTCTTGAAAAAGAAGCGAAAAGCGTCAACTCCGCTCCACACAAGGTTAGATTTTTACCTAGCCTTGCGAGAGGCAGCCACTGGGAGCATAGTGCCCAGTAATAGAACCCATGGATATCAAAAAATGGGTGTAGTAGCACAACTTTTGTTGAAAAGAAGCAAAAGCGTCAGCTCCGCATCGCAGAAGACCAGGCTTCAACCTCAACTTCTGGGATGCGGTGGTCCAAATGAAACCCTTTAAACGCGTTTGTTCCTAGCACGGATTTATTTTGGCAACTCTTCAATGTCCTCCGTCTGCTGAGGCTGCTCAACGTTGTCGATCGCAGCAGTCTGTGTTTCAATGTCCTCCTCCTCCTCTGCCAGTTTAGCCTTGGCCAGTTTGCGCTCCTTTCGGAAACGAATCATCCAGATGACATGAGATGTAAAGATTCCCAGCTCAAGACACAGAACGACAGCATAGATCACACAGCCAAGGATATCAAAATCCGGTCCATCGCCCTCAGCAACGAGTGAGAAGATGGAGAAGGTGGCTCCCAAGGTATCAATGCCTAGAAAGATAAAGTTGATTCCCACAACCTGACCTTTACGTTTCCAAAGTTCCAGGTATGGTGGAATAAGTCCCGCTGCAAGAAGAACAGCAGCCAGAACGCCCATGAGTGTGATTGGCCATTCAATTCCACGTTCTTGATAGATCTTCCGAAGGGGGAAAATCAAAGCACACTCAACACCGGCAAAGACAATAAACGTACCAACGAGTACAACCACCGTCTTCTTCAATGCCCAGTCTCTTGGAGTATAATAAAGACTTTGGGCCCAGCAAATTCCAGCAAAAAATGTAAAGAGCTGAGGCTGCACTTGGATGGGGATGTTTGCATCCTTACAAACAAAATAGACCGAAAAAGGTACACCACACACAGACCAGAGAAACATCATAAGGGGAGGAAGTCCGGTGCAATCCTTTCTTTTCCAGTTATGAATCACTTGAGGGACTAGTTGGATACACCAAAAGATGGTGCCAATTGTCCCCAGAACATTTGCAGCAACAGCGTTTCCACCCATTGAACATCAAACAGTGAATCTTACAACACACAACAGGGGGATGACGCCAAATTTATAGCCTTGTGCGCACGAAAACCCTCCCTTCCTCTCTGGGTAATGTTACTGCAAGGTTCGAGACAGGCAAAAAAAGAAATGTTTTTTACAATCCGGCCTTTTCTCATTTTTCCCTCAACTTTTGACAATTCCAGTGGTATCTTCCAATTCCTAATCACTCGCTCTTTCAAATGATCTAGGAAACAGCCCCCTTTTCTTGTTGTGGCGGGAAAACAGCCTTATGCTTGACCTCAAAAGGTGTAAATCATGGCCCTGGCACATCATGGAACTTTTCCCAACTCGCTCAGAGCTTCCAGGTCCAGCGAATTCGCTCATACAGGATGAACGGCTCTTCGCCCGCGTATTTCGCCACCATTCACTTCCAAACCAGGATATTCTTTCCGCCCCAAAAAAAACACCATTTTCTTGGCTATAAGCCTCACTAGAACCTCTAATCCGAGGCCTTCCTCCACAAAAAAAGAACCAAAATCCCTACACACCCTTTACCCCATACCCTCACTGTCCTCAAACCTCTCAAACTAACAAATATATCAATATAACCAATAATAACGCCGTAAACCCCAGTTTACTAGACCTATTACCACCGTTCTTATCACATCCTCATACAAGCGAGATATCAGCGGGCCTTATGCAAGGTCACCTATCGGCACCCCGATCGGGCCGATAGCTGAAAACCTCTCGTGGGTTAGGTTTCCAGGGGGGCCAGCCCCCTGCACCCCCGTGGCTCTGCGAGGCTTCAACTAATAGAAGCAAAAGAACACTACCCATAGCCTCGAGCGAAGCGAGCCCTGGGGGTCTGGGGGCGTGCCCCCAGAAAAAAGCCACACTTGGGTTAGGTTTGCAGGGGCCAGCCCCCTGCACCCCCGTGGCTCTGCGAGGCTCCAACGAATAGAAGAAAAGAACATTACCCATAGCCTCGAGCGAAGCGAGCCCAGGGGGTCTGGCGCCCCCTGCATCCCCGTGGTTCTGCGAGGCTTCAACTAATAGAAACAAAAGAACACTACCCATAACCTCGAGCGAAGCGAGCCCAGGGGGTCTGGGGGCGTGGGGTGTGGGCCAAGAAGGAATAGGATTGCAAGATTGATAGTATTAGACCTTATATTCTTTATTGAAAGCTCTTCCGATGACCATACGTCGGATCTCGCTGGTACCGGCGCCGATTTCATAGAGCTTAGCATCTCTCAAGAGACGTTGTGGGACAGTTTCGGTGACATAGCCCATCCCTCCAAGACATTGGATGGCGTCGAGACAGACCTCTGTGGCTCTTTCAGCTGCATAGAGAATGACGGCAGCACAATCCTTGGTGTCTTTGTTACCAGCGTCGGCAGCTTGAGCTGTGGTGTAGAGATAGGCTTGTGAAGTGGCGTATTTGGTGTACATGTCTGCTAGTTTGCCTTGGAGAAGCTGGTTGTGAGCAATTGGTTCACCAAATTGTTTGCGCTGGTGGACGTAGGGGAGGGTTTCATCTAGAGCCGCCTTCATGAGGCCAACTGGGCCGGCAGATAGGACCAATCTTTCCAGGTCGAGGCCGCTCATAAGAACGTAGACGCCGCCATTCACCTTTCCAAGGACGTTTTCATTTGGTACAAAGACATTTTCAAAGACGAGCTCACCGGTGTTGGATCCTCGCATGCCGAGTTTGTCCAATTTGCGGGAACAGGAAAATCCCTTCATACCCTTCTCAATAATGAATGCAGTGATACCCTTGGATCCTGCCTTGGGGTCGGTTTTGGCGTATACTACCAAAGTGTCGGCATCTGGGCCGTTGGTAATCCATAGCTTGGTACCGTTCAAGAGATAGCCCGAGCCATCGTCAGTCTTGACAGCAGTAGTCTTCATAGACACAACATCCGAGCCAGCACCCGCCTCAGACATGGCCAATGCACCAATCTTTTGACCCGAAATCAGATCGGGAAGATACTTTTCACCCTGCTCCTTGGTGGTATGGAGGGACAATTGATTAACACAGAGCTGTGAATGAGCAGCATATGACAGACCAATCGACCCAGAGGCCCTAGAGATTTCTTCCATAACAACAGAATGAGCCAGATAGCCCAATTTCAAGCCACCGTATTCCTCCGGAGCAGTGATCCCGAGAAGACCGGCTTCACCAAACTTGGGCCAAAGCTCGTTGGGGAAGGCATTCTCACTGTCAGTACGTGCAGCCACTTCAGGGGTGATTTCCTTTTTGCAAAACTCCTGAGTTGCAGCTCGCAACTCCTCAATGTCTGCATTTCCCGTGGAAATCATCCGGGCCCTGCCGGCTATCGACGGGTATGGACGGAGTTTAAGCGGGCGGAGCGCAGGACGGCGAAGAAAAGCTGTTCGAAGCATCAGAAGAGACTGTTGGTGCAATAGGATAGTAGCAGATGATTAGTGAGTAGAGAAAACAAAGCCAGATTAGCGTGGGTTGTTTTTGCTTTTCCTTTAGACTCTTTGATGTGGAGAGTGGTACTGTAATTACTTGCTCCCGATCAAAAACAAACAGAATATCAGAGAGCCTGCAGTAGTAGAACAATAGACCAAACGCTGTTTTAAAAGGACCTCAATCAGCTCTTGGAGTCTAAAAATCCTTGTATATATGAAATTTTCTTGATCTGGTGGGGACGTTGTGGTATTTATACCTGCGGCGTCCGAGATGCCTCCGCCCGGGGATCCATCGGATGAAGTGGGGTAAGCGGAGATGCACATGCGATCATAAAAGCCCTCCACGCTCCACCACTTTCAACGCACCAAAATGTTGCGACTTCACCAAATGGCTCCTTCAAGAGCCGTCTCTCTACTTCGAAGCAATCGTGCTTTCCTCCAGTCCTCACAAAGCGCGCTAAGAGCGGTTGGTGGTGGCGTGCCCCCAACAAGGCTCTCCAGCACGATGGTGGACCAAAGTCGCAAACTCCAAGTCCTTCAATCTAAAGTTGACACGTCAAGTCCAGAATTTAAGCAAAAAGCTGAAAATATGGGCAAGTTGATCAAGGAATTGGAGCAAATTCATGCCAAAAACACCCAAGCAGAGCACATTCCTGAAAAGATCCGAACAAAACATCTTTCGCGAAACAAGCTGCTTCCTAGAGACCGGATTGCTCGTTTGATTGATCCAGGTACCTCGTTCATGGAGTTTTCTGTGTTGGCTGGATACGACATGTATGAAGGAGAGGATATCCGAGCTGGTGGAATCATCACTGGTGTGGGTATTGTGCACGGAGTCAAATGTTTGATCATTGCGAATGATTCCACTGTGAAGGGAGGGACTTATTATCCCATCACTGTGAGGAAGCATTTGCGAGCTCAAGAAATTGCCATGGAGAACAAATTGCCATGTATTTATCTGTCTGACTCTGGTGGTGCCAACCTCCCCCATCAAGCAGATGTCTTTCCAGCTCATAACCATTTTGGACGAATCTTTTTCCAGCAGTCCCGCATGTCGAGCATGGGAATCCCCCAATTGGCCCTCGTGCTGGGTCCATGCACCGCAGGGGGAGCCTATGTTCCTGCCATGAGCGATGAAGCCATCATTGTTAAAGGCGGTGGTCACATTTTCCTCGCTGGACCACCACTAGTCAAGGCAGCAACTGGGGAGGTGGTTTCTGCAGAAGATCTTGGAGGTGGTGAAATGCATTCTTCTGTCAGCGGCGTTACTGATTATTTGGCAGAGACAGAAGAAGAAGGCATTGCCCGTTTACGGCAATGTGTTGAGAACCTCAATTACCCTGCCAGCAATGGAGCTGTTCAACCTCGTCAGCAAATTGACGAGCCTCTTTACGATCCCAAGGAGCTTGATGGTGTCGTTGGCGACAATCTAAAGGTTGGCTACGACGTGCGCGAAGTCATTGCACGAATTGTTGATGGGTCGCGTTTTGCAGAGTTTAAGCAGAACTATGGTACCACTCTTGTCTGTGGTTGGTCTGAGATTTGGGGCCACAAGGTCGGTATTCTAGCCAACAACGGACCATTGTTCTCAGAGTCCTCTCTAAAGGGTGCACATTTCATCCAGCTGTGCAAGAAACGAGACATTCCATTGGTGTTCCTTCAGAACATCTCTGGGTTTATGGTCGGCTCAGAAGCAGAGCGAGGCGGAATTGCAAAGAACGGTGCAAAGCTGGTTACTGCCGTTGTCGGTGCCGAAGTGGAGAAGTTTACAGTCCTCATTGGCGGCTCTTACGGCGCAGGCAACTACGGTATGTGCGGTCGCGCATATGAGCCTCGATTCCTGTGGTCGTGGCCCAACTCCCGCACTGCAGTCATGGGCGCTGAACAGCTCGCCTCTGTTATGAGCACTGTGGGTAAGAAGGATGGCAATGACGAGCTCCAGAAACGTATTGAACGCGAGTCGGAGGTCAAATACTCCTCCGCCAGACTGTGGGACGACGGCGTGATCCGTCCTCAGGATACCCGCAACTATCTTGGGCGGGCCCTCGACATCAGCAGAGAAGAAAAGAAGAACAAGTCTTCCAGCTCCTCATCAACCGACTTTGGCATCTGGAGAATGTAGAATAGCTAGTAATCAACTCACTCACAAATTGCATACACATCTCTATTCGTTGAAGCCTCGCAGAGCCACGGGGGTGCAGGGGGCTGGCCCCCTGCAAACCCTTACCCAGTAATTGTTTTCTGGGGGCACGCCCCCAGACCCCCAGGGCTCGCTTCGCTCGAGGTTATGGGCAGTGTTCTATCCTTTCTATTTGCTGAAGCCTCGCAGAGCCACGGGGGTGCAGGGGGCTGGCCCCTGCAAATCTAACCCAGTAATTGTTTCTGGGAGCACGCCCTCAGACCCTCTGGGCTTGCTTCGCTCGAAGCTATGGGTAAAGGTCTATGTTTACTATTCGTCGAAGCCTCGCAGGGCCACGGGGGTGCAGGGGGGCTGCCCCCCTGCAAACCTAACCCAGTAATTGCTTTCTGGGGGCATGCCCCCTGACCCCTGGGCTCGCTTCGCTCGATGCTATGGGTAAAGGTGTATGCTTACTATTCGTTGAAGCCTCGCAGCGCCACGGGGGTGCAGGGGGCTGAACCTAACCCAGTAATTGTTTTCTGGGGGAACGCCCCAGACCCTCTGGGCTTGCTTAACTCGAAGCTATGGGCGAAGATCTATCCTTACTATTCGTTGAAGCCTCGCAGAGCCATGGGGGGCAGGGGACTGGCCCCCTGCAAATCCTAAAATCTTTGCAGAACAGGCTTTTTACCTCTTTGTCTGAAAATAAGGATTCTGAATTTCTTCGAATCTGCATGAGGTGGTTAAAGGGTATTTCGGGTTTCGTTCGGTACCCCGCTTGGTGGGCGCACGGCTGACCCAAGCGGAGTTCGGTCAAGCTCGGGCCGATATGGCCGATGAGGTCGAGGCCACCTGTACAGCTATATAGTCCGATAAAAGTCCGTACGCGTGAAGACATAACACAGTAACTCAATTGCTTAGCAAAGCCAGTATTCTCGAGTCATATAATTGGTGATTCCGGCCGGACCGATTTATAATTATATATACCTTGATCTTGATCGGCATTGCATATATATGCATGCATATATATGCGAATTCATGTGATATATATCGCTCGATATCGCGATATATAGGGATTGTAGTATAGGTATAATTATATATACACGTCTAGCTAGCGTAAGTTACATGTGTAGGTCGACCACGACGTATACGTACGTATACGCGCGCGTGCACATGCATATGCATGCGCAATTGACCATATATATGGTAGATAAATGCATTGTGCTATAGCTAGCTATATATTGGGTAAATTGATATACGTATACGATCGCGATATATCGATATATATCGATCGACTAGTACTGACCGACATATCGATATCTGTGAATATTAATACAATTAAGCCAAGGAGCTTACAGGAGGGCTATAGCCATAGAATATTCGACTGTAATCTCTCTTACGTTAATTGATTATATATAACGGCATGCGCACGAGGGGTAAGCTTTAAAACTTTATATGCAGCCAGGTAGCTCGCGTACGCTGAAGGAGTATAGATGCAGAGAACGCACAACTTACTAGCCCACAGAAAACGGGTTATACAGTTGCTAATGCTCTATTCTTTCGAAGAATAAGAAAGAGACTTGATCTGGCAGGGAGGATGAGAAACCAGGATCAGTAAAACGCGATTTGGAATTAAAAACCACACAAAGCGTTGGAACGAATTGCCTTGTAACGTAAGGAGCCAATAAATAGCAAGTCACTGATTGAGAGTATTCGGAACTTAACAGATCATTGATGTGCAAGTACACGAAATTCAAATGGACCACGGGAGTGTCGTGCAGAACTGAGGGTTTTACCTTTCATCCTGGTTTCAACCCACAACCAGCACCACCTTAATTCACACGATGGGGTTAAAAATGAGCTGTCAGTAGTCACGTGGAATACTTG
>JAJMDO010000102.1:45787-64190 GCA_030573635.1 Blastobotrys ciferrii
AAAAAAAAAAAAAAAAAAAAAAAAAAAAAAAAAAAAAAAAAAAAAAAAAAAAAAAAAAAAAAAAAAAAAAAAAAAAAAAAAAAAAAAAAAAAAAAAAAAAAAAAAAAAAAAAAAAAAAAAAAAAAAAAAAAAAAAAAAAAAACGGCATTTCACCGTAGTTGCATATAATAGATCGATTGGCTTTTGGAAGCATTCCGAAAATACATAAAGCCTACATAGGTTTCTTGGGCTATGGGTAGCGTGAGACCGTTTTGGATGCTGCTACATATTCTTCGGACGACTAATAACCCCACTTATTTCAACTGAGCTGCCTGAGGCTGAAGCGGTCAAGAACGGGATTGGTGGTATCCAATCGAGTCACGCGAAAGATCTTTATCCAATTATAGGATACATGAGGACTGAAGTTTCTTTAAACCTTATGGGCATGCCAACACCGTGAACCATAAAATTATCTAAAACCCAAGTTCTCCAACAACATAATACTCCTTAAACCTAATGCTGTTGATTGCTCACCAAGCTATTCGAGTAAGCGGGTAGTCCTCCATTGCAAATTAGAAGGACTTTCACCCACAACTCACCCACATACATACAGTCCATCGGTTCCATTTTGACAGCAATTAAGGTCGAGATATATTTTGGTGCATTCTCTTGCCTAACTCTAAACTTTGCTGGCTGAAAATTACGTATTCAACAAACACTTTTACTCCCCTTTTCAAAACAGCTGCTCCTATTGAAAATCCTAAGAGAGAATCAGCTATTTTCTGGGGGCACGCCCCCAGACCCCCAGGGCTCGCTTTGCTCGATGATATGGGAAAAGGTCTATTCTTACTATTTTTGTCATTTGATCAGTTTATTATAGAGCCGCCAGGCGCGCCCGCTCGGAGTTAAACCCGGAATAAGTCACGAAGACCAAGCCAGACTCTTGTTCCAATACATAAAATTATTTCTAATTGTTTTTTCCATTTCGTGTGTTTTTGCATTGTTTGTCTCTTTGCTTCCACTCATCATCTCCGGCTTTAGCGACTCAGTCAGACCCGGATTCAGAAGAATCAGCCTGCTGTGACGTAGCCTGGATTGCTTCCAACTGCCTGCTACTAGATTGATTGATTTGGCGCACTTCGAGCTTCGCTGTGTCATGTTTTCGTCCAGTCATGATAAACTCCGCCATTGCTTGGAGGCCTTTCTTGGTATTCAATAAAATTGGCAACTCAAGGTTCGGGGACACTTCCTATAGTTTCTTTCTTTCTTCTGCCCTCTTGGGACATTGTTGGATAATATGTTGGACAGTTTTGAGTTCTCCACAATCGCAGTTGTAACCTTCATCTCTCTGGATCCCTCGTTCTTTAAACCACCCCCCTACCAAGGCATGTCCTGTTCGGAATTGAAATAGTTTGCTTATAACATACCTTGACCAGGTTTTTATTACGTCGGACAACCTTAGTCTCTTGACA
Organism: Blastobotrys ciferrii; assembly: GCA_030573635.1. Classification (NCBI taxonomy): domain Eukaryota; kingdom Fungi; phylum Ascomycota; class Dipodascomycetes; order Dipodascales; family Trichomonascaceae; genus Blastobotrys; species Blastobotrys ciferrii. The sequence continues at coordinate 47,239 of JAJMDO010000102.1, forward strand.
TAAACCGTACACCTCGCCTTCACAATTTGTCTGTATTTCTTCCCAGACTCCAATTTTCTGCTGTAGTTTGCTTGCCATAGATCGATTGGATATTTTTTCACTTCTTTTCTTTTATCAATTAAGCGATTCCATTCTTTTGCAGTTTCGACATCAGGACCAGGGTGTTCCTCCCACGGCAACCCTGACAAACACACTTCGACAGCTTTGCGAAATGCGTGTCTCTCTGCAAGCAATGATTTCATCCTCTCCAGGGGTGTTTCTTGGGGTGGTGAAATGGTTCTTTCCTTAGTGGGTTGTTTGGATTGAGCGTGTTTAATATCCGTAACCCTTGTCGTAGCGTCGTTTGGAGTAGTCGGTACCGTATTGGCACGAAAGATACTAGCGTTTTTCAGCTGAACAACGGGCCTGAAATTCCTGGTGTAGGACTGGGAAATTGGCAGTCTAAGGAGCCAAGAGGTCTATGATACTATTCTTACTATTCGTTGAAGCCTCGCAGAGCCGCGGGGGTGCAGGCCCCTGCAAATCATAATGGGGGTATGGGGCTACTCCCTTGAAATTCCTACATGTATTAGTCAGATAATATTATTCTCTTCTAGAAAAATAGCGGAACCATTAGTTTTTTGCTTCCCAGAAAGTCTACCTTCGGAGTTGGCGAAGCCGACCCTGGGGGTCTTGGGGCATGCCCCCAGAAATACTTAGGTATGTTAATCAGATGGTATCCTTCTTTTCCAGAAAAGAAGCAAAAGTGTTAGTTCTGTGACGCAGAGGGGTCTGACAAACTGGGGCCTCAGGAGGAGACATATCTCACCAGGGGCAAATATCTGAACCCTAGCCATTATTCCAGGCTCTGGCATCATAGTGTTTCCAATAATACGAATACATCTGAGTGAGAGCCCCGCATTTGGCAACTAACGGTATCGTTCGCCATGCATGCATTCCAATGCATGCAGGGCTGTTGCATTCCTCGTGCACCAGCTAATAGCACCATGGCCAAATACCTGGATAATCGAGACTCCACCTAGCTTAACTATAATAAACAGATATCCTATAGTCCAATTGTTATAAGCTGCTAGCTCTTCCTATCTTCTCCGGCCCATTCAATTAATCAGTTCATGAGAGTCGACCGGTACCCCCGGCCTCCGACATCTGCTCTACACTTTAACCTCGTGACTTACACAATAAACACACCTAACTGCTCTTTGTACATATGTATACGCAACTACCACAATAATAACTATATGGCCTTAAAGGTTTATGTCTCACTAACCGTTGACGCACGGCTGACTCCAGTATACGGCGCTCACATGCACGTGCACATTCCTGACACGGGCCCCAAACCCCTGGACCCACCTTAATATTGCAGATCACGAATAGATTACAGATCTCTGTACTCAATAATCAGCGCTTTTGCTTCTTTTCCGGAAAAGAAAACAACTCGAACACACCACTCTTAACCTCGAGCTGAATGAGCCCTGGGGTCTGGGACATGCCCTAGAAACCTCTTCTGGGTTAGGTTTTGCAGGGGGCCAGCCCCCTGCACCCCCGTGGATCTACGAGGCTTCAACGAATCAACCCTTTCCCAAACCTTCGAGCGAAGCGACCCCTGGGGGTCTGGGGGCGTGCCCCCAGGAACCTATACTGGGTTAGGGTTTGGAGAAAACCACTACTGGGTAAGGGTTTGCAGGGGGCTGGCCCCCTGCACCCCCGTGGCTCTGCGAGGCTTCAACGAATAGAAAGAACAGAACACAGCCCATAACCTCGAGCGAAGCGAGCCCAGGGGGTCTGGGGGCGTGCCCCCAGAAAACAGCTGGGTTAGGGTTTTCGAGGGTGGGTCACGTGCATGGACATGGGTTATATACTTGGAACTTTGGCGATAGACGCATGCGTATATGTAGGTTTTTGAGATAGCTATTTAACGTTAGATAGTTGCTGTATGTGGGTCCGGGAGCGGAAGCCAGGGGGCCAGTACGTGTCCTGTCGAGGCGTCGGTTGTCTCTGTCTTTGTCTTTGTTTTGAAAAACTGCCAGAGGTGAGTCGCGTGTAAGACATGTGGCAGCCGGGGGCCGACCCCCGCCACCCACCGAACCCGAACTGATTTTATCCTCACGCTCAGGCTATACAAACTGCCGGACAAACCTTAAAGCCCCTCCGTACAGACACTGGGCCATATACTCGCATCATATGTACTATGCATTCTCCCACGCGCCGACGCCTCCCTTCACATGGTGCAACGCATGCATGCACCCCTTGTCCGATCCCCCTTCATTTCCTCCCTCGGACCGGCCTCAGCGCCGATCACCTCATTCCTCCCTGTAAACAATAAACAATCTATTACTCAACAATAACCCGGCAACCTCACCGACCTTCTTCTGGGGCACGACCCCCAAACCTAACCCATATATAGTTTTCTGGGGGCAGGCCCCCAGACCCCCGGAGCTCGCTTCGCTCGATGTTATGGGTAAAGGTCGATTCGTTGAAGCCTCGCAGAGCCACGAGGGTGCAGGGGGCTGGCCCCCTGCAAAGACTAACCCAATTGTTGTTTTTCTGGGGGCAGGCCCCCAGACCCCCTGGGCTCGCTTCGCGAGGTTACGGGTAAAGGTCGATTCGTTGAAGCCTCGCAGAGCCACGAGGGTGCAGGGGGCTGGCCCCCTGCAAATGCTAATACACTAAAAAACACACAGTATTTATCATCCAATGCAATTCTAAATGCACACATCAGCTAGCTTAACCCACAACCCCTCAGACCCATTCAAACACACACCCTATAGTAGGTTCTTTTATGATAACGTTTCGAGCTCTGGAATGCACTTCGTTCAACCTCATCTCGTATAAACCACCCCTTATCGTAATACACCACCTGATCGACGCCGTTTATCTAAAAGAATTTAATATCCCAAAGGTTTTTTACCCGTTTTGTGGGGAAAATATTTGCCCTGACTATTTTCTGGGGGCACGCCCCAGACCTCCTGGGCTCGCTTCGCTCGAAGTTATGGGTAACGTTGTTTTGTAGAGCTTGCTTTGCTCGAGATTATAGGTAGTGTTTTATTGTTTCTATTCGTTGGAGCCTCGCAGAGCCACAGGGGTGCAGGGGGCTGGCCCCCTGCAAACCTAACCCAGAACTAGGTACTGAGGATTTAAGTTAAACTATCAAACCCAATTTATTCAGCCAGTATCTAGGCCACTAATAGTTGGTGGTGGATCATATAATAGTTTGTTGTTATGTTTTGATAAATCGATCGATCTGTCCAAATCGTACCCAAGACCTATATCCGATCTAGCTCTCCGCTAGTCCGACATCGTATACAACGACCAATCAACTTCAATGTAATTCTACTCGTATAAACAATATCCTACTACCCATAACATCGAGCGAAGCGAGCCCAGGGGGTCTGGGGGCGTGCCCCCAGATAACCACTTGGGTTAGGTTTTGCAGGGGGCCAGCCCCCTGCACCCCCGTGGCTCTGCGAGGCTTCAACGAATAGAAAGCACAGAATACTACCCATAACCTCGCGAAGCGAGCCCAGGGGGTCTGGGGGCGTGCCCCCAGAAAAACAACACTTGGGTTAGGTTTTTGCAGGGGGCCAGCCCCCTGCACCCCCGTGGCTCTGCGAGGCTTCAACGAATAGACCCAAAACTCGAGCGAAGCGAGCCCAGGGGGTCTGGGGGCGTGCCCCCAGAAGATCGGTAGGAGTGAGAAAGTGAGGATTGATTTAATAAATAAGGATCGTTAATAAATAGCGGTGGTTGTGGTTGAGGTCGTGAGTCGTTAGAGAAATCGTAGTTACATGATAGTGCAGTCCTTGTGGTGTTTGTTTGCCTGTTTTATTTTCTGCTGGGTGTGCTGCTGGTTTCCCTTTCGCCATGTCTGCGAGATCTTTCGGCTCGACGCCTGCAGCCTGCGCGACTTCTGTGTGGACAGATGGTGGACCTTTGACGAGGGCATTGTGTCGATGTCCGAGCTGAGCGAGCTGAGGTCGGATCCAGCGGAGCTCGAGTGGCCGCGAATGGATCCAAAGGTCGAGTCTCGTTTCATGATCTGTCGGACAAGATCGGTGAAGACCTCGTCGACGTTGGATCGATGTTTGGCCGACGTCTCGTAGAAGGGCACCTTGCCCCACGACTCGGCCAATTCGACGCCGGCGTCGGAGCTGACCTTGCGAGAATCGGCCAAATCGCACTTGTTCGCGACTAGCACCATGGGCACGTTGTGATTATCCTTGATCCGGGCAATCTGCTCCCGTAGGGCATGGAGCTCCTTGAGGGACGACTCGTCCGTGATGCTGTATACCAAAACAAAGCCCTCACCGTTCTTGATGTACAGCTCGCGCATGGCCGTAAATTGCTCAATGCCCGCCGTGTCCAGAATCTCCAAATTGCACTGTCGGTTGTCTATCGTGGCCATCTTCTTGTACGAGTCCTCAATCGTCGGGTCGTACGTCTCCATGTACACGCCCTGCACATACTGCACCGTGAGCGAGCTCTTGCCGACGCCACCGGCACCCAGCACTACCAGCTTGTACTCTCTCATGTGTGGTGGTGGGAAAAAGTGGGAAAAAAAGTGGCAAAACCGATGGGCGATCGGCTTGTTTATATATCGATACACGCGCGCCACGCGCCGCACTGCCATAATTTCTTTTTTTAGAAAACAAACGCGCGCACCCCGGCGCGCGTCCTCCGATCGACGCTTCCTGCGTTTGTTTTCATTGAAAAATGTGCATCTATACGCGTGTTTTTTTTTTTTTTTTTTTTTTTTTTTTCTGGGGGCACGCCCCCAGACCCCCGTGGCTCCGCTTCGCGGAGGAGCATGGCGGAGGGTTAGTTTATGGAGGCCAGCTTCCTGCGTCGGCCCTTGTGTGCCGTTTCCGGGTGTGTGTATGTATCTCGACAAATCGAGAAGTGTCCGATCCCGGTAATGACTAAGCTTTATAGTACAGACTGCTAGTTACTGCAGAACAGCTGCCCCCCCTGCAAATCCTAACCTACAACTGGTTATCTGGGGGCAAGCCCCCAGACCCCCTGGGCTCGCTTCGCTCGAGTTTTGGGTCTATTCGTTGAAGCCTCGCAGAGCCACGGGGGTGCAGGGGGCTGGCCCCCTGAAAAACCTAACCCTATCGAAGTGTTTTCTGGGGGCACGCCCCCAGACCCCCAGGGCTCGCTTCGCGAGGTTACGGGTAGTGGTTTATTGTTTCTATTCGTTGGAGCCTAATGTTCAATTCTTTCTATTCGTTGAAGCCTCGCAGAGCCACGGGGGTGCAGGGGGCAGGCCCCCTGCAAAACCTAGCCCAAGTGTTGTTTTCTGGGGGCACGCCCCCAGACCCCCAGGGCTCGCTTCGCTCGAGGTTATGGGTAGTGGTTTATTGTTTCTATTCGTTGGAGCCTCGCAGAGCCACGGGGGTGCAGGGGGCTGGCCCCCTGCAAAACCTAGCCCAAGTGTTGTTTTCTGGGGGCACGCCCCCAGACCCCCAGGGCCCGCTTCGCTCGAGGTTATGGGTAGTGGTTTATTGTTTCTATTCGTTGGAGCCTCGCAGAGCCACGGGGGTGCAGGGGGCTGGCCCCCCTGCAAACCTAACCCTGGAGTAGTTTTGTAGCTGGATTTCATGGAAGTGTGAAAAGAGAAGGAATTAATGTGGATTTTAGTGTAAAGAGATGCCAATTGGAGCTAGTATATACACTTGATGGGCCATAGTATGCTGTATTGCTATAGTTAGTGCTGTAGCAAAAGAAATGTTGTGTGATGCGTCGGCCCGATCAGTAAACTTCCAACGAAGACAAAAAGAGAGACATGTGTCTGGCCTTAAATTTGAATCCTGATCGAGACATAACCCCGGCCTACATTTAACCGAATCCATCGATCGCACGTGTACTAAACGGGTCAATGACTTACTAAACACGAACATTGCAGCCTAGTCTAACCACAACAAACAATTTTCTGAGGGTACACCCCCCAGACCCCCGGACTCGCTTCGCCCAAGGTTATGGGAAGACGGGGGTGCAGGGGTTGGCCCCCTGTAAATCCTAACCCGGAACAAACATTTTTCTGGGGCACGACCCCCAGGGCTATCTATGAGAGCTTTTCTATCGTTGAAGCCTCTGAAAACTTAATCCAGGTGTGTTTACTGGGGGCACGCCCCCAGACCCCCAGGGCTCGCTTCGCGAGGTTATGGGTACTGTTCTGTCCTTTCTATTCGTTGAAGCCTGGTAGAGCCACGGAGGTACAAATCTAACCCACAAATGGTTTTAGGGCTCGCTTCGCCCGAGACTATGGGTAGTGTTCTGTCCTTTCTATTCGTTGAAGCCTCGCAGAGCCACGGGGGTGCAGGGGGCTGGCCCCCTGCAAACCTGACCCACGAATGGTTTTCTGGGGGCACGCCCCCAGACCCCCAGGGCTCGCTTCGCGAGGTTATGGGTAGTGTTCTGTCCATTGGCATTTAATCAGTTAATTGGTGTTTACTCGTTGAAGCCTCGCAGAGCCACGGGGGTGCAGGGGGCTGGCCCCCTGCAAACCTAACCCATGTGTAGTTTTGGGGGTGTTGCCGAGGTTTCGGGTTAGTCTATTGAATTGGCAAAAGGTATTTAGGGAGATAGCTCGTAGAATTGGTCCAAGGAGGCCATACATGCCCGTAGCCTCGAGCAGAGCGAGCCCAGGGGGTCTGGGGGCGTGCCCCCAGAAAACAATTGGTAAAGCAAGTTTATGTCCAGGTCGCGGGTGGTTAACCAAAGAAATGGTTAAATGCAAGAGGCCAGAGTGGGTTTATTAGATAGTTAGCTAGGGGAGGAAATAGGATCCTGCGTCGATGTGCATGAGGCCAGGAGGGGGTTACCCCTCGGTTGGGTAGATAGGGCTTAGTAAAGGGGTAGGTTTTTCTCCGTTGGCGAAGAGATGGAGGCGAGAAGCCTTAATTAGTATGGTATCTAGCTGAGGTTGCATGACCTTTCTGTATATATAGGCTTGCTCTGGCTTAATGGAGGTTGCTTGTTGTTTTGCTATCGATCGGCGTCGGGTGCATCCCGCGCAAGCTCATCCTTAATGCATAAATATGTACATGCATATGCATGGATGCATATTCTATGTATGCCTGCATCCACGTCAAGTATCCGGCTTTTTTTTTTTTTTTTTTTTTTTTTTTTTTTTTTTTTTTTTTTCGAGTCGACTGACATTGGCCCAAATTAAAGGACTTTTTGCAGGCTATTGCCTGTCTCCAGCCGGGGAAAGACCCCGTCGTGGTTATGCCTAGGCCCGGGTGTGGCGAGATGCATGAATACGGTTTTCGTGCATAATTCATTAAAGTTGTCATGCATGGACGAAGATCGGTTTAATCGATCCGGAACCGGACTCGCTTATACACCTGCACTGTACATGTGCATATGCATATACTGCAGCGCAGCGAGTTGGGAAGGGGATCAAAATGTGGACCAGCAAGCGGTTAAGCTCATGTTATGGCGCGACAGAAGGGGATATGGACTTTCCCAGTTTGCCACGTCTGCTGACGCAATATTATAAGCTGTCAGGAGAATAAAGCCATTGTTGGCGGCCCATGACCAAATAATACTGCTGATCTTCAAACCCCGAAAAAAACATGCCCCTCCGCCTCAGTCTACGCCCCAGACCCACTCACGTCACCTATTTGACCTTATTGAAAACAATTGTCGTGTGCGGGGCACTCCTCGGACCACCTGGGCTCGCTTCGCTCGAAGCGATGGGCAGTGTTCTTTCTATTCGTTGAAGCCTCGCAGAGCCACGGGGGTGCAGGGGGCTGGCCCCCTGCAAAACCTAACCCAGGGGTGTTTTATCTGGGGGCACGCCCCCAGACCCCCAGGGCTCGCCTCGCTCGAGGCTATGGGCAATGGACTATTTGAGCCAGCCCCCTGCAAATCTAACCCAGTTGTTGCTTTCTGGGGGCACGCCCCCAGACCCCCAGGGCTCGCTTCGCTCGAGGCTATGGGTAGTGTTCAGTTGTTCCTATTCGTTGAAGCCTCGCAGAGCCACGGGGGTGCAGAGGGCTAGCCCCTGCAAATCCTAACCCAGTAGTGTTTTTTCTGAAGGCATGCCCCAGACCCCCTGGGCTCGCTTCGCTCGATGCTATGTGCAAGGGTGTATTCGTTGAAGCCTCGCAGAGCCACGGGGGTGCAGGGGGCTGGCCCCCTGCAAAACTAACCCAGTTGTAGTTTTCTGGGCGCACCCAGGCCCCCTGGGCTCGCTTCTCTCGTGGTTCTGGGAAGGGGTCTATTCGTTGGAGGCTCGCAGAGCCACGGGGATGCGGGGGCTAGCCCTCTGCGAAGCTAGCCCAGGAGAGTTTCTGGGGCCCATTCCAGACCCCTGTGTCGACTTAGGGTTGGGTTATTTACAGTTCTTTCCAATGGTTGTAAAGGGAGATATAGGATTTTTGATACTGTCCCTCACCCAGAGCAACGATTCTTTTCCTATCAACTATATCGGTAATACTATTTGTACAATAATGGGACCAATTACCATCGGGACAACGGTAAGGCGTGTCAAAAATGCCAAAGTGAAACGAATGGCCATGTTGTGGTTCTATGGGGCCTGGAGTTGTTGATCCCAGATACAATTGATATAATTAAGCCTAAAATTTGAGGAAGCTGATCTATTGGGAGGTGGCCTACAAAAAGCCTATCGTGTTATCATTACTGTGGCTGAAGATGCAAAATACAGCTATGGAGAGCCATCTGGTTTTGGAGTTGGGTGGGGAAGTGTGTGTTCCATCCCTTCATTAGACTTTTAGCAACACCTTCTTCTCTCACAAACTAACCTTTTTCAAACCTGTGAACTTAAAAGGATTCGTCGACTTAGAGACATCATTCGGCTTTTGGTTTTTTCTTTTCCAGAAAAGAAGCAAAAGCGTTTAATCTGCGAGGCTACCATTATTATCTCAGTATACGAATACTGCAATAAACCAACTTCTGGTTAGGATTCCAGGGGGGCAGCTCTGCGAGGCTTCAACGAATAGAAACAACTGAACATTGCCCAAGTAACGAGCGAAGCGATCCCTGGGGGTCTGGGGGCGTGCCCCCAGAACTTACCCGAGGAGCGAATAGAATCGCTTTAATAAAATTCATTATTACTGAAACCTTCGTTATTTGCCGTTACAGTCATCGTCGCTATGCTACTGTTTCAGCCCACCACCAGAGGCACCTATACCTTCACGGGGTCCAGTAACAAGACCTATCGAATATGGGATATCAATTGAGGCCACTCTGTACAACGCAGCACGACCTTGGGGCTGTTATTCCGACAAATTATTACAGATTGTGCACTGCGTTGGTTCAGAAACTTGCGTTCCTTTTCAATTCAACGACTCACTATTTCACAACCCATGCCACCTCGCCCTTCATCTTAGATTTCTGTTCCAAAACCACTCAAAGCAAGCAAAAGGAGTTTGGACTGCCGTAGAAAAACTTCTGAATCAGAATTTGCAGGGGCCAGACCCTGGCAGACTCCGCGAGGCGTCAACAAATTGAAACAATAGAATACTACCCGTATCCTCGAGCGAAGCAAGCTTAGGGGGTCTGGGGGCACGCCCCAGAAAATCATTTGTAGGTTAGGATTTGCAGGGGGCTGGCCCCCTGCACCCCCGTGGTTCTGAGAGGTTTTACCGAATAGAAACAAGAAAAAAAAAAAAAAAAAAAAAAAAAAAAAAAAAAAAAAAAAAAAAAAAAAAAAAAAAAAAAAAAAAAAAAAAAAGGCGTTAAGTCCGCGAGGAGGCAATGGATAGAAAAGTCCAATTATATTTTAACTAGTCGGGTGCACTAGCTTTTTATATTATTAGACAGTTCGGAGCAAGGTGATCAAGATCAGCTCTAAGCTCGGGCAACAACCTGGGGGAGATAGCAAGCTCGCTTTTTAGACGAGGACAACATTGAGTTCCATACACATCTGATAAGCACGACAAACATCTTTTGCTCTTTTTAGGAAAACCCAGAACTCTACAAACCAAATTGATTAGTTTTGAGGGTTCGTTCCAACCCACCCAGTGGTGAGCATATAAAACACTTATTGACCCGAAATTACTACCCGTGGGTTAGAATGCAGGGGGCCAGCCCCATGCACCCCCATGGCTTTGCGAGGCTTCACCGGAGAGAACCCAATTTTCGGCGAAGCCGACCCAGGGGGTCTGGGGGCGCGCTCCCAGGAAATACTACAATCATGGTGAAAGACACTATATCTGTCCAGCCGGATCAGCGTTTTGGCTTATAACTAAAGATACCTGTTGATCGTACTCTCCAAAGTCAGGTCAGGGCAGGGTTCGCAGGGGCAAGCCCTCTGCACCCCATGGCTCTGCGAAATTTCAAAAAATACTCCATTATACATGAACTCGAGCAAAGCAAGCCCTGTTGGGGAGCCCCACAAAAAACTGTCTTGGGCTAGGTTGCACCCGGCGGCTCTGCAAGCCTTCATCGAAGAGAAAGAATAGACCGTTGCCCCTAGCATAGAGCGAAACGAGGGTCTGGGGCACGCCCAAGAAGACAACAATCGGGTTAGGCCCGCAGGCGGCCAGCCCCCTGCACCCTCAGGGCTCTGCGAGGCTTCAACGAATAGATAGAACAGAACACTACCCATAACCTCGAGCGAAGCGAGCCCAGGGGGTCTGGGGGCGTGCCCCCAGAAAACCATTTGTGGGTGAGATTTGCAGGGGGCCAGCCCCCTGCACCCCCAGGGCTCTGCGAGGCTTCAACGAATAGAAAGAACAGAACACTACCCATAACCTCCTTCGAAGCGAGCCATGGGGGTCTGGGGGAGTGCCCCCAGAAAGCCATTGGTGGGTTAGGTTTTCGGGGGTCTTGGGGGGTATTGTGCACGTGACCTGGTCTTGGGAGAAATGTCAGCCGCACGGACAAAAAATTTCATAAGACGGGATCTTATCAGCATTGAACATTTTTTCAAGTTGATAGAGGGATGGTTTTGAAGACGACGCCGGGAGCGAATGTTCCTGTGTACCAGGTGTCGGGTACGAATGCATCGCGGCTGATACCTGACTGGCTTGCGCGGAAACGGAAGAAGGCGCTGAAGAACGACCCGGAGTTTGCGAACCGGATCGAGCTGATCCAGGACTTCCAGTTCGAGGAGGCGTCGAACCGGATCAAGGTGACGCGTGATGGGCAGTACTGCATGGCGACGGGCACGTACAAGCCGCAGATCCATGTGTATGACTTTTCGCAGCTGTCGCTGAAGTTTGATCGTCACACGGATGCGGAGAACGTGGACTTTTACATTGTGTCTGATGATTGGACCAAGTCAGTGCATCTGCAGAATGACCGGACAATTGAGTTCCATGCACAGGGCGGAATTCACACGAGGTCGCGGATTCCGAAGTTTGGCCGGGCCCTGACCTATAACCATGCGACGTGCGACTTGTTTGTCGGGGCCTCGGGCAACGAGGTCTATCGATTGAACATCGACCAGGGCCGGTTTCTGGCGCCCTTTGAGCTGCAGTCGGAGGGCGTGAACTGTCTGGACATCAACCCAGCTCATGGATTACTTGGGTTCGGGACTGAGGCGGGCACCGTAGAGTTCTGGGACCCACGAAGCAGACGGATGGCCGGTATGCTATATGCTGGAGGCGAGGGTCATGGCATTGGTAGTGGTACGAGTGCTATAGCGTTTAGAAATGACGGTTTGAACGTGGGTGTGGGGAATCATGAGGGATTGACGTATTTATATGACCTCCGATCTAGCACTCCGGTTCAAAAGAAGGACCAGGGCTTTGGGTTCCCCGTGAAGAACATCAGTTGGATCCACACAGAACACTCGTCCGATAAGATCATCACAGCAGACAAGCGGATCGTGAAGATCTGGGACCGTAACACGGGCGAACCGTTCACGTCGTTTGAGCCCAGTGTGGACATTAATGACGTGGCGTATCTACCAGATAGCGGGATGATTTTCCTGGCAAATGAGGGTATTCCCATGCATGCATACTACGTTCCCTCCATCGGACCGGCCCCGCGCTGGTGCGCGTTCCTGGATAATCTGACCGAGGAGCTCGAGGAGAAGCCTGCTTCGTCTGTGTACGAGAATTACAAGTTTGTGACGAAGAAGGAGCTGAGCATGCTCAATCTGGCGCATCTGATTGGCAGCAACGTCGTCAAGAGCTACATGCACGGGTACTTCATCCACAAGGACCTGTACGACCGGGCCAAGGGCATTGCGAATCCGTTTGCCTATCGCGAGCATCGTGAGCAGGAGATTCGCCGTAAGATTGAGAAGGAGCGTGAGTCTCGTATCCGCACGGCAGGCGGTGGCTCGCAGAAGGTGAAGGTGAACAAGGACCTGGCGGCCGAGCTCGACAAGAAGCAGCTCAACGACCATGTGGACGACCGATTCAAGGACATGTTTGAGAACCCCGAGTTCGAAATCGACCAGTCCACCAGTATGTACCGGTTCATGCATCCTGAGAAGAGAACCGACGGTGCAGAGCTCTCCTATGTCGAGAAGCGTCGTGCTCTCACTGCAAATAACAACAATAGCGATGGCGATGAAGACGAAGAGGGCTCTTCTAGTGAAGACGATGATGAGTCGGGAGATATCAAACAACCCACGCCGCAGGAGATGCGGCGCCAGAAGAACGCGATGAGGCGCGCCGCGGAGGAGGCTGAGGGGGGCGTCCCCCAGATGAAGATGGTGGAGGAGAAGAGCACGAGACGGTCGGGCGAGACTTTTGGCGACCAGGTACAAGACGAGGAGCGTGACGAGCAGACGACGTCCGCCGACATCATCAAGAAGGGCGTCCGTGGCGATGTGGAGATGACGTTTGTGCCCAAGCAGACCAAAAAGAAGAGCCGAAAGCCTGCCTCTGACGACAGCGGCGTCACCAAAGACAGCGGCAGAAAGTCTCAGCGGTACGACGGCAGAAGAAGAGCCAGCAAAAACACCTTCCGTGGCATGTAATCTATTAGAACTAATGACTACTTCCAAAACTATATTCTTCTCTGGGCAGACCCCCCAGCCTCGCAGAGCCACGGGGGTGCAGGGGGGTGGCCCCTGCAAAACCCTAACCCTGATTCTGGGGGCACGCCCCCAGACCCCCAGGGCTCGCTTCGCTCGAGGCTATGGGTTGTGGTTTTTTCTTTCTATTCGTTGAAGCCTCGCAGAGCCACGGGGGTGCAGGGGGCTGGCCCCCTGCAAAACCCTAACCCAGTTTCTGGGGGCACGCCCCCAGACCCCCAGGGCTCGCTTCGCTCGAGGCTATGGGTAGTGGTTTTTTCTTTCTATTCGTTGAAGCCTCGCAGAGCCACGGGGGTGCAGGGGGCAGGCCCCTGCAAAACCTAACCCAGAAGTGGATTTGGGTGTTGTTCTGTTATTTGTATTCGTTGAAGTTCGTTGAAGCCTCCCAGAGCCCTGGGGGTGCCCCCCCCCTGCAAACCTATTGGTATAGAATAATAGAGAAACAAATCCTGTCAAATTTAGAAATTTTTCTCACCCACAGGGCCAGCAGCTAAGAATGGAGGGGACCACCGTATTCTATGCGTCGGATCGAAGATGCTTGGTTGGTTTGCGTAAGCTTAGCTCCTGTGTATCGCCACAACTACCCGTTTAGTGGACGCCACTGCTGGTCCCGATGACAACTGTCAATGTGGCCGTTGATGGAAATATGCAGGTAAACGAGGTGTGTTACCCTAAAGCAATTGATTTAAAGATTTTGGTGTAATGGTATAACCCTTTCAGACGTTGAATCTTCCGAAAAGTGACTAATTACTGCAGAATTGGCCGAAATTTAAGCTCCACAAAGCGTGTATGGTTTTATCAATTTCTATAACGATTATTCTGCTAGATTATCTCTTGGGCACCCCCGTGGCTCTGCGAGGCTTCAACGAATAGAAAGAATGAACTGCTACCAAAACCTCGAGCGAAGCGAGCCCAGGGGGTCTGGGGGCGTTCCCCCAGAAAACTACTAGTGGATTAGGTTCAATTAGAAACATACTTCTATAGAATAACGCATAATTCTGGCCAGCAAAGGTGTGGTGCGAAGATGCATGTATGCACGCGCGCTTTGCGCGCAATCACCAAACTGTAGTTCCTGCAACTAGTAAACTTAGATTTCGAGGCTCTGAGAGGGGATATGAAACTTCATCTCGGAAGTGGAGGGCCCAGCGGAAAACTAGAGGGAACTGATAACTTGGGTATTTTGTTGTGCTTTTTTATGGGCCTTGGACACTATCAGTGAGCTGCGCGCGAAACGCCCGCGTGTGAGGCTTTCTGGGGTACGCCCCCAGACCCCGTTTCCCCATAGCTCGCTCAACTACATCTTTAGCATCCATTAATGGAATGAAAATGATACTTTTCGATTTGTGGAAACGATCTCCCAAGGAAAACGGCCCGTTTTCACCTTGCAATCTGATGGAGAATGGCCTGTAAACTTCGTGCGTTTGGGGCTCCATACATTTCAAAACGCCTCGGCGATTTGTCTTGAGAATCGTAGGCCCCCTGTACTCCTTAGCTTACATGGATTTCTGGGGCACACCCCCAGACCCCCAAGGCTCGCTTCGCTCGAAGCTAAATGCCCTGTAAACTTCGTGCGTTTGGGGCCACATACATTTCAAAACGCCTAGGCGATTTGTTTTGGGGGTCCGGGGCCCGCTGTACCCCTTAGCTTACATGCGCACATGGATTTCTGGGAGCTAGCCCCCAGACCACCAGGGCTCGCTTCGCTCGAAGCTAAATACCCTCTAAACTTCGTGCGTTGGGGGTCCCATACATTTCAAATCGCTTAGGCGATTTGTTTTGGGGTGTCATAATCCCCCTGTACCCCTAGCTTACATGCGCACATGGATTTCTGGGGGCACGCCCCCAGACCCCCAGGGCTCGCTTCGCTCGAAGTTAAGTGCCGGGTAAGCTTCGTGCGTTTGGGACCCTATACATTTCAATCACCTAGACGATTTGTCTTGGGGGTTCTACGCCCCTTTAATTGGTTCGATTAGCTTATATGCGCACATAGATTTCTGGGGGCTAGCCCCCCGACCCCGATGGCTCACTTCGCTCGAAGCTAACTGCTCTGTAAACTTCGTGAGTTTGGGCCCCATACATTTCAAAACGCCTAGGCGATTTGTTTTGGGGGGACCTATGCCCGCTGTATCCCTCGGCTCACATGCGCACATGGATTTCTGGAGGCTAGTCCCCCGACCGCGATGGCTCGCTTCGCACGAAGCTAACTGCTCTGTAAACTTCGTGCGTTTGGGGCCCCATACATTTCAAAACGCCTAGGCGATTTGTTTTCGGGGGTCCTAGGCCCCCTGTACCCCTCGGCTTACATGTGCAGATGGATTTCTGGGTGCATGCCCCCAGACCCCGATTGCTCGAAGCTAAGTACCCTCTAAACTTCGTGCGTTTGGGGCCCCATGCATTTCAAATCGCCTAGGCGATTTGTTTTGGGGGGTCATAGGCCCCCTGTACCCCTCGGCTTACATGTGCACATGGATTTCTGGGGGCACGCCCCCAGACCCTCAGGGCTCACTTCGCTCGAAGCTAAATACCCTCTAAACTTCGTGCGTTTGGGGCCCCATACATTTCATAACGCCTCGGCGATTTGTTTTGGGTGCCAAGTCCCGCTTCGCTCGAAGCTAAGTGCCCTGTAAACTTCGTGCGTTTGGGGCCCCATACATTTCAAATCGCCTAGGCGATTTGTTTTGGGGGTCATAGGCCCCTGCGCACACGGATTTCTGGGGGGCTAGCCCCCAGACCCCCAGGGCTCGCTTCGCTCGAAGCTAAGTGCCCTGTAAACTTCGTGCGTTTGGGGCCCCATACATTTCAAATCGCCTAGGCGATTTGTTTTGGGGGGTCCTAGGTCTCCTGTACCCCTAGCTTACATGCGCACATGGATTTCTGGGGGCACGCCCCCGGACCCCCAGGGCTCACTTCGCTCGAAGCTAAATACCCCCTAAACTTCGTGCGTTTGGGGCCCCATACATTTCAAATCGCCTCGGCGATTTGTTTTGGTTGCCCGGGCTCACTTCGCTCGAAGCTAAATGCCCTGTAAACTTCGTGCATTTTGGGCTCCATACATTTCAAAACGCCTAGGCGATTTGTTTTGGAGTCCGGGACCCCCTGCACCCCCGCGCACATGAGCTTTCGGGGACAAACCTAGGACCCCTATGTTTGCGAACGAATGGTACTTCATCTTGTCTTACAGAATCGAGCTACACACAACTATGGGGGTTGTCGAACTAGAGGTAGAACGGAAAGTTTTTTCATTAAATCCCATAGCCTCGAGCGAAGCGAGCCCAGGGGGTCTGGGGGCGTGCCCCCAGAAAACACTCGTCCCGGGTTAGGTTTGCAGGGAGCCAGCCCCCTGCACCCCCGTGGCTCTGCGAGGCTTCAACGAACACATCCCATAAACTCGAGGGAAGCGAGCCCAGGGGTCTGGGGGCGTGACCCAGAAAACAGTTGTGAGTTAGTGTTTGCAGGGGGCCAGCCCCCTGCACCCCCGTGGCTCTGCGAGGCTTCAACGAACACACCCCATAAACTCGAGCGAAGCGAGCCCAGGGGGTCTGGGGGCGTGCCCCCAGAACAGGGTTAGGGAGAAATGGGTTTTAGACCCGAAGCTCGGCGAAGCCGACCCAGGGGGTCTGGGGGCATGCCCCCAGAAAGTGGGTCCGGGGTCCTGGGGGGTATGAGTAAATTAGGGACTGGGAGGCGTAGAACTGGGACCGGGTGGTTGGTTGTTTTTTTGTTGATGTTGAGATGCGCGGCGCGTGGGTAAGTTTTTTTGCTTCGTTTCTTTTCCACCGCCGCATTTCCAGAGGCATACAGCGACACCACAGTACGTGCGGCACAACGATGTCGAGCAGCACCAGCAGCAGAGTGGAGGGGGCTGTGGAGCAGCAGCACCCCGACGTGGACTCCAACATCGACGACTCGCTAGCGGGCGTCGGCGAGGACGCGCACGCGAAGGACGACGGCGACAACAAGGCGCCCCCCGAGGACCCGGCCGCTGCTGCGG
>JAJMDO010000103.1:0-64109 GCA_030573635.1 Blastobotrys ciferrii
GTAATGGAGAGCTGGGTGGACAGGTCGATGATGTTTTTGAGTGGGCTGAGCTTGAGGATTTTGAGGGTCATTGGGCATTCCATATACAGATGTGACAGTTTATCTTTGGCTTGCCGACAAAGGAGGCAGGCTGTTGTTGGATCAATCACGTAAGTACTTTTCTGGAGATATTCACTTCCCCATTCCCCAATGTTGGGGATCGAAAATTTTTTGATTTTCAAATTTGGCGAAACATGTATGAGCGAGATTCTGCAAATTCGTCTAAAGGTGTTGTGGCGCAATTGGTAGCGCGCTGGATTCCAATATACAGTTGAAATATCCAGCGGTTGCAGGTTCGAGTCCTGTCAATGCCATAGCTTTTTGCATGTGTGCTAATCGATATATATATGCATGCGCATGCGTATATGATCGATATATCGAGTTTTAATTTTTTTTTTTTTTTTTTTTTTTTTTTTTTTTTTTTTTTTTTTTTTTTTAAATAAATAAAATATATATATATATATATAAATATATATATAGGCCGGGTTCTTTCCCCCGGCCCATTTTTTTTTTTACACGCGGCTATATATATATTTATATATATATAGCTGTGCAGCGCGGCTCTGCAGCCAGAAAAAAGGCCTTTTCCCATATCGC
The DNA here is from genome assembly GCA_030573635.1 of Blastobotrys ciferrii. NCBI lineage: Eukaryota > Fungi > Ascomycota > Dipodascomycetes > Dipodascales > Trichomonascaceae > Blastobotrys > Blastobotrys ciferrii. Next base: position 637 of record JAJMDO010000103.1, read on the forward strand.
GCATATATATATAGCGCATACAAAATTAAAAGGGCGCGCTATATACAGCGCGGTGAATTTAATGCGCGCGCCGCGCTGGCGCACCGGTACCTCTAGATCTCAGTCTCACGGCCTGGGATACACCCGCGCCAAATATTTTGATTATCCGAGGATGTTATCAATAGAGACAATTCCAGTGGAACTGGTTGTATGCATGCTAGAGTACTTGGATGAATACACACTCAGCAGTATTAGGTTAGTGTCACGAGGGTTTAAGGAAGCTGTAGAATGGAGTGGCAAGTTAGGATGCTCTATGAGTATTGACTTGGGGAAAACAGCCGAAGGTATAAAGATTCAACCAGTGAGAGAGCTGCCTGACTGCAAAATGACAGTTACGTTCAACACCGGTGCTTCTAAGGATATAAATTCGAACGTTTTGGCTAACTACCACACTAACGGCCTTAAGCATTGGTTAACACAATTGAATGAGTTTCACATTATCGGCGGTGAGGTGGAAGACATGTATGCACGTCATTTTCCCCTACCTGAATATGAATTAGAAAGATTGGAAAAATCTCTTAACCTTGTATACCAGGTGATTGTTGAATTGGTTAAGAGGGAATTCGTTTTGACGTTACCCACGCTCTCCCGCTCTTGGCTTGGCTTCACCTCTACAATTGATAGCATCAACAGGTGCAAAGCACCAATTAAAGTTAGCGCCACAATTACTGTTGGTGGGATGAGCGCTAACGCGTCACCTCCGTTTATAACACTAACCAGCAAGTTTGGATGGGTTAAGTTTGTTCTCCCCAGCGGAGATTATTCACCATTCAAATGGTTTCAGCTCGATAAGGTCAAGCACTTAATGTTATCTCGGTTAGATTACGTAGAAGATTTCCGGCACCTCTGTCTCTACCGCAGCGACACTAAGGAAGGGCTACTATCTTGCAAGTTCTTAACATCGCTTGTACTCAAGACAGCTAGATTCGATGATGCTTCTTGGATTAATTGGATTCCACCATCAGTGGACAAGTTGAAACTAAGCCGATGTGTCATGCCCAAAGGTCCAGCAGTATCTTGTACTTGCGGATTTCGAGAACTTGAAATCTGCTCACAAGAGGGGGATTACTTTGCCTCGATAAATTTACCTAGGCTTGAACGACTAGAACTTCGCCACGCCAAATTTGTTAATGGGTGTACTAAGTTTTTACAAAAGACACTTTGGACGCTCAAACGACTGGATATAACAGTGCAGCAGTGGAAAGATTTGGATATACTTAGCACTACAGAGTTTGCTGATTCTCATCTTACTGAACTTCATTTATCAGTTATTGAAGGCCAGTTGGATATTAACAGAATGTGGGAAATCCTGCGTGCACAACACTTACAGTCACTTGTTATTGGTTCTAATAACACCAATGAGGATGTGTCAAAAGAGAGCACTGTTTCAACTATGGATTGTTTCACTAAACTTTCCCTTTGCACTTATTCAAATCTACGATACTTTGGCTTGATAATCAGCGATATCCCTGAGATAATTTTGCATCAAGCAGATTTAGACAAGTATAGGAATAAGTTTTACTACCTGGATCCGGATGGCGTGTTGTTGGAACCATTTGCTCGTTATTTGGGTTATCTGACATGAGTCTGGCGTTCAATATAGGCACATGGACAAATAGACAAATCTTAGCTTATTTCCTGCCTTTTGGAACAATTGGTAAGACTTTTTCACCCAATAGTTGTACTTTGCGTCAACCCATGGGGTTTGCTTTGTGGATTATTTAAGTTCTGGATCTCCTTCGCAACTGAAGGGCGCTTTTCGCTTCTTTTCCGGATAGCTACAGGATTCTGACATACTAGATGGATTCAGTAGCGAACAACTAGCAAACCATAGACGACAGAGCATCCAGAATTTACGGCCATGACTGGAATTTACCTAACGTGAAGTCCGGAAGTTAGCTGGAAAAGTTACGCACACTTCTTGTTCTGCAAAGTATTAGCCGCAAGATAAATGGCTGGGTGATCAATTAAGGGGCGGTTAGTACCATGCCATGAAAACCTATCAAGTTATCATTACTATGGATAAAGATGCAAAACGGGATTAACAGTCATCTGGTTTTGGAGTTGGGTAAGGGGATGCGCTTTTGATCCCTTCATTAGATCTTTCCAGTGGTTCATGCCGTAGGTATGAATCGCTATCATAAAATTCATCATTATCAATAAAATCTTCGTTATCGTCGTTATCATTATCATCATCTTCGTCGTCGTCATAATCATAGGAGTTGTAGTATCGGTCTTGGTAGATTGAAAGGTCGTTAGTGGAGAGGCTGGACTGGTGCCCTTTAGAAAACCTGGGGCGATCATCTTCTTCACTTTGTGCCTGTTCATCGCCACTGTTACTGACAAAGACATACCCTCGATTTGGTGGGCTCCTGGGTGTTGATAAAGGAGATCCTGGCCAAGAAGAGAGAGCTGGTCCCCAAGATGGAATGAAGCGATGGCTTGACTGGTTAATAGCTGTAACAGCATACGAATCTACCTGGGTTCCTCGTGTGATGATAACAAATGCAAGAATAACCAGTAGGACTATTGCCTGTGCCAGCCCAACTTTCTTTTGATATACCAGCTCATCTGCTAGTAGTGAAAGGCGGGAACTCAATGCCGATACATCGCGATCACTCCGACGCCTTTGGCTTTCTAGGTCGTAGACGGTCTGCATAAGGAGGTTGGAGTACTGAGTTTGAAAGAGCTCAAGTTGCTCAACCACACTTTTGTTAAATTCATTGAAGAAGAGTTCGATTCTCATATTTTGCTTTTTTTCGATCTTCATGAGTAAGTCACGCAAGTTTTGGCTCTGTTCTTCAATATACTTCAATGACAACGTCGCATTGGATTCCAACAATGATAACCGTTTCATAATTGTCTGGTATATAGAGTCTTGTGTTTTGGGCTCTGCCGATGTTTGCTGGACCAATGTATGCTGTGTGCCAGTGCTGTTTTTGTTAGTGTCTGATACTATTGCAGTATCGTTATGGATCACTGGATTAAGGTCGTGAGCCTTTAGATATTCATCCCAGCTGCATGATTCATTCAAGACCAACGGCGAAATGTTACTAACAGACACATTCGATTTGGGTAGTGACACATTTTTGGGACTTGTTTCATTATTCAGTAATTCCTGATGCTCTAATGAGGATTTTGTTAGCTTGTCTGGTGTAGATTCCGATGTAATACTAGCCGTTGGTTCTCTTGTCTCTTGAACTGACTCTTCAGTTGATGAAGCAGCACTTGAAGTAGACCGAATAGTCATAAATGCATCCCTCTCCTTTACTTTTTCTTTTTCTTCCTGCTGCTGTTGCTGACGTCGTTCCTTTTCTTCCTGATTCTTATATTCATCCATCATAGTGGTACCATGCACTCGAACCAGCGAGATTGGACAATAAAATTCATTACCCCAATGGCTCAAAAACTCCACCTGAAGGTACCTCGCCCAAATAAGCGGATTCTTGATATAAAAATATTGAAGGTTTCGTACACTGGCAGCTTCAAATTCCCCAAGGTTATGCCACCCATCATTAGCTACCGGAAACCGATCAGAGACAGATATTCGGATGTGACGAAACATGGAAGAGAAAAATTCAAAATTGGCAATGGCCACTGTATCCACCAGAATATCCTGACACAACTCAATGATAACAAACTTATTTTGTGATGAACACTTGTTCAATAAATATGTATCCTTATTCTCAATCAGGATGTTTGGTGCTCCCTTTGTATCTGCATTTGTCTTCATAATGGTTGCTGCACAGTCAAACGATGCATAGTTAAAACGATCCTTGTACACTTTCCCGTCTGCTCCTGGATGGTCCTTATTCACATTTTCAGGAGTCAACCAACCTTCCATATCCTCTTCTATCTTACTATCTTCATAATCTGGTTGTTGATCTCCAATTTGAGCACTGTCGTTTTCTATCTTCCTCTGCTGTCGTTCCCCTAAATCGTCTTCACTAGATTGACCAGCCTTTTCCAAGTTTTGTCTCCTCCATTCCTCGAACGACGGAAAACTGGTTTCGTCCACATCTAATGATGCGGCGTTTAAAAACTCCTGTAATTCCTCCGTACTAGACGATGAGAATGTAGTGGTTGTATCTGACTGTATCGTACCATTACCAGTGACGTTCACGCCCTCCTTTGGATCACATGTGAGCTCGGTCAATAAACCCGGAAGAGCAGTGGACCGTGGTATCGAGATGAATTCAGTGTCATTCATTGCCAACACAACCAAGGAAAGACATATAGAAAATAGTATTAGAAGCATGTAACATCCCCTAACCATTATAATAATCCCAACAGTTATTCAGTCCCACTTATTGCCGTAATCTTCCTGTTCAAAACGACGCTCTGTCACATTTATTAATAACTTCACCGGCACATCGTATTGCAAAAAACTTACATCTCATCTCTTCATGCACACAAAGTCAAATGTCCTGAGTTGTTTCACACAATGTTTCGTACAACCAACAAGTCAAATCCAACTTAAATCTTCAAGGGTCAATCCAACCGTCGAGGCGTTTCAAATGATAAATTTCCCAACTACGCGATGCGCGTCTGCCTGTATATACGGATTCACAAAGCATGGCAAATCATTCGTGTCGATCACAACATTTCTCCCATCTTTCAGCTTTCTTTACATGTTAACTATCCCTAGCCACATCCTTATTACCTATACATCTTTATTAGGCCTTAATCTAATATTGTACATCGTGTTTCACATTCAGCCGCAACTAACGCGGCTTCAACAGTTTCCTCTTCAGTCCATGCGTTCTATTGATCATTTGCTTGAGACTAATTAGCGAGGAGTACGTTTGGTTCGAGGCCCATTCATGCAGTGTAATGGTATAAGCAATGTATGGGTATTTCACCATAGTCTGCAAAAAGGAGGAGAGATAAGTCTGGCCATAGGGTCGGCCTAGCTAGACGAAAACCCGGTGGGAGGTGAAACATTACGTACTAGAAAAAAAAAAAAAAAAGGCTGAGGTTGCAACCGGATAAAAAAAAAAAAAACAAATTTAAAAAGATAAGAAAGAATGACGGTAGACGGGCTTACGGCGGAGGAGCGGGATAAAATTACTAGCGTTAGTCGAGAAGAACGGGGTGAGAAGCCATTTTCATTCGGACAGCGATATTTGTTGGACGAAGACGATGTGTGGAATCATAATGCATGGGATCATGTTGAATGGGGTGAAGAACAGCGAATGGAGGCAGAGGAAAAGATTTCAAAACAGAAGGAAGCACCTGTCAATGACTTTGATAAGAAGCTTTATATGGACGAACCCGCGAAATACTGGGATAAGTTTTATCGAAACAATAAGGACAACTTTTTCAAGGATCGAAAATGGCTCAAGATTGAATTCCCAGAGCTATATGAGGCCACTAAAGCCGAGTCGGGTCCTGTGAACATATTAGAAGTTGGATGTGGAGCGGGAAACACGTTGTTCCCAGTTTTGAAGTCAAACGAGAATCCCGATCTCAAGATTACGGGTGTTGACTTTTCACTTCGAGCCGTTGAGATTGTAAAGACATCTGAGAATTTCGACACCAAAAATGCGCATGCTGCAGTGTGGGATTTGGCCGACCCGGAAGGTAAGCTTCCAGAGGGTGTGGAAGAACAATCCATAGATATTGTGGTTATGATATTTGTGTTCAGCGCACTGTCGCCTGACCAGTGGACGCAAGCTGTCAAAAACCTACAAAATCTTCTCAAACCAGGTGGCCATATCTTGTTCAGAGACTATGGCAGATATGATCTAACTCAGTTGCGATTCAAAGGTGGAAGACTGCTAGACGAGAATTTTTACATTCGGGGCGATGGCACCAGAGTATACTTTTTCACAGAAGAAGAGCTCCAACAAATATTCGGCTCTGTGTTTCGCACTATTAAGATTGGAACGGATAGACGACTAATGGTAAACAGACAACGCAAACTTAAAATGTATCGCATCTGGCTACAAGCGCATTTCTCTAACGACTAGATCTAACATATTTATATTCTTCTACAACTAGCTGTATATATCATTCTTTACCCAAAAAAAAACCCAGAGGAGAAACTGTGCGAGGCTTTAACGTGCTATTCCCAGGTCCGTTACGGGAATTAGTCTTTCGGGGCAACACCGAACCTTCGTAATTCCGGCCGCTCCGCTTAAGTCCTGAATCTAATACATCGTGCGAAGCATGTAGTGCTTTTAACATATAAAGGGTTTTCTGCGTAAGGTTGGCGATACTCTTAAGGATATATGTTGTGAATTCCCGAAGTTCATAGTGATCTTCAGACATGCCTTAGCAACTCTTGTTAACGTTTATCGTCGGTTAGATCCAGTTCATGGATCCAGCTCTAACTGTATTAAAATTTGGAGCATAAACTTTGGAACTCAAGCATAGAGAAATATTGATTTTATGGCCCCTATTTCAAAAGACAATAGTTGGAGCCTCGACCCTTTTCTAAAAGAGATAAAAGTAAAATAACAATACACAAAGTTAGTGTGGCAGTTTTGACCCGTGGGTTAGTCGTGGAAGAGGAAAATTGTTATTCGATCAAGCCTAACTTTCTTTCATACTGAACGCGATCTTCATATATATCCCAGTAGTGGGAGAAGGTTCCAGTTGGATCATTAGCTTCTGCTTCATTGCGTGTCGGGAAATCCCATGGTTTTGGGCTCATGATATAATGAATATTCTTAACTTCATCGTCTTTCCATAAATCGGAATGGATGTTTCGTAACGTCTTTAGAGCATTGTATTTGTATGAGAGGCCCACCCAGCGATTCCGACCCACGTCTGCCATGAGATCCTGGTCAGGAAAGCGATATTTTTCTGTGGCATTCTTGTCCTTAAGCTTCTCAAATATCTCTTTAAAGGTCTCTGGATGTGGATAAACAACAACTAACCCACTGTTGATGGTAGCAAGCCCTGTCTGGCACGATGGACCATATATATGCTGCGTATTCTCCATATCTGCCGGTGCCTTTATTGAACGATAATGGTGAGGGCTAAAGGCGCAATTCTTCGGCACCCAATCGCTTGGATATGTGGGCTTTTTGTATGGATTGCAAACACAAGCATGCGACGCACCATAAATTCTATCCTTTCGATTCAACGGGATGTCAAAAAGCTCATCCATATTTTGAACCACCGCCATATCCGCGTCCAAAAATACTATTCTCTCAAATTCGGTCATGCTGAACATCTGCAGCTTGGTCCAACATTCATTGAACCGGGTATCCTCCTCAAAATATCTCCCTGCCTCAAGATGTTCGACCTTGAAATGGTAAATCTTGCGCTTCTCGAGCTCTTCCAAAGCCTCGGCCCCCAACGACTCGGTATACATCACCACCAAGGGATATTTGCTATCAACCCTCTTTAACGCATACCACAAGGTTAGACAACCCTCCAAATATTGAACATTCGTCAATAGCGTGAGATATACCCGATTTCCTACTCTGGCCTCAAGCTCCCTCTCAGTCATTACGTCTGTACCTTTAGACGCCCGCTCCTCTTGAACCTCCCCCCACATCGTTACAAAGATGTCGTGATCGGTCTCGCCGCTTTCGGAAACACTTACCGAAGTTCCGTGATTCCCAAACCCAGTCGCATAATTACCCCTGAGCTACCCCGGAATCCAACGCACCAATTTATTTTGGGCCGAAATCAAGTCAGAGTTGTGTTCAAATTAATTACTCTGATATTATAAGGTGTAGAACATCTTCTTTCTCCACTGGGAGGAGCGTAAACCGCTGGGTCACACCCACTATGGCCGCCATATAATGGCTTCTTTCGGGCAGGGACTAATCCCTGAGCCTGCTTTGCGGGTTATGAAAACGTTTCTGGAAATTTGGATTCACGTTTCGTAATATATCTATTTAGATCGAAGTGGTTTTGGTTTGTTCAGTTCTTAGTTTTAGAAGTAACAATTACGCTAGAAAATGTGTAAACAGTAGACTAATTGGTTCAATAGAACATAATTAATTTGTGTTTCAAAGCCCTGCATGCACTGCTCTTCTTCAAGGTAATTGTGATGAAAAATAAGCGGACCCCTGGAAGAATCAATGTCTATGCAAAACCGTGAAGTTGACAGAGAGGTCGAGGCTGAACAAAAAAATTAAGATAGAATGTATCATTAGGGAGTCTATTAGAACATTGCTGTGGCTATTTCGTTTGCAAATAACACGTAGTCGTTGTAACTGACTGATTTTGTGCTGTTAGAATCACTGTACCAAGTGACAGATTTGCCAGTTTTAATGCGCGTATGCAGGGTTTTGAGGTATTGCCAATGGCTGGCGGGTCGTTCGCTATAGTATTCGACCCACTCAGTGAAGAGACTGAACCATTCCAGATCGCCCAACATGGAAACGATGATTGCTTCTAGGTGGTATTCGAGATCGCGATAGAGCGCTCTTGCTTGGTTGTGCATTCCAAGAGAGATGAGCATTGCAGTAATGAAGTGGAGTTCGTCAATGACGAACTGGCGATCAAAAGCTGTTGTGAGAGATAACAGGATATCTGGTGTGGTATCACCATTTGTCAGGTTAACGATGGTGAGAAGGACCATGGACAAATTATTGTAACAGGAGGAGTCAGAGTCTAATTCTTTAGCATAAATGCTGACTTCATGTGGTTTCAGGTTTCTGAGAAACAGGCTTAGGATTAAGTTTCTCTTGCATGGCTTGCCCTTGATATTGCGAGAGAGGATTTCATGGACGGATGTAGAACCGAATATTTCTTTTAGGAAAAATTGGTCGGCAGTACATTCTGTGGGATCATAATTGGATATAAGATTAGGGTTCCATGGTGCCTTCAAAAGAATGTCGGAGAAAAGCGAGTTGGAAGTTTGTTCACTTGCCAGAGAACAGGTGGAGGATGAAGGAGACTCTGAAAATTCTGAACCCGAAAATTCAGCGGGGGAACCAGGCGGTGGCGTGTAGTAAGACATTGGGCTGGACAACTGGTTGTCCGGTCTGGGAAGAGGCGCTAATATACTCAAGCTGGAGTCCAGACTGGAGTCACTTTTTGACGAAATCGAGGAATTATCGTCATCAGCATTGTAGTGAATACTTCCTCGTAAGCTGAAATGATCTGAGCCGAACTGTGATGAGGTTGCCGAGGTTGTTGGCTTCTTGCGCTCGGGGCTTCGCTTGATCATTATTTGGTTTACCTCACCAATGTCAATTGCTCTGACATGGACCACTGGAGAGCGCTCAATAGAGATAACGTCATTTGGTTCAAATGGTGCTGCTGCAAACGGGACAATGGTAGAAGTAAGAGTTTTACCCTTATTGAGATTGTAGAAGGTTAGGTTCCCCATTTTGTCGTAGGTCCAGCATTTGTTTATAGCGCTATCAAGAGCCATTGATAAAACTTTGTTTGGTGTATCAATGGATTCAACGATCCCGGGTTTGGACCTAACATCAGCAGTGACAATGCCCATGTTGGATGTTCTGACAATTTTCCCCTTTGGTCCCCAACTTAGAAAGTAATTCTTACTTGTTGGAGAATGGTTTTCGGGCAACCCGACATGTCGGATAAGGGTACATTTGTTTCCCAGGTTCACAGACCACACACTAACCATGTTTCCCTTTCCTTTGAGAACAGCCAAGCTTTGACGCGAACAATCTTTGGACGTCGGATGCCAGGAGAGGTTCCGTATTCTATATTTGATGGGGGATTTGAGGTTGTGGATGGGTTTAAAACCTCTGGAAGCATCTTGGAAGAGAACCAGTTCACCGGTTGCATAACCAACAGCGTACACACCTTTCCCACATGGTGCGGACGCAATGGCAGTAATTTCAGAACGAAGGCGCATGTTAGATGTAAATGGAACCTTTGCCACTTTGTTTGGAGCTTCAACATTAATCTTCACGATCTCTCCTTCAGTCGTGCCTAATACCAAAACCTTGGGGTCTTCCACGTTCCACTCGACAGCTGAAACTTGTGTGGCTTCGTCGGGAAGCTTCCAATTCCCAATGTTGACTATTGGAGAACCATCGCTATTGTTGTGATACTTGTTGTGGAGGTCAAGCTTCCAGACCGAGATGGTGGTCCGGTCGCTCCTGCTCACGAGATACTTCTTGTTGGCTGAAATAGACCGACTGTCGAAACACTGAAACCGTACCGAAGGGAATAACTCTTCCAAAGACGAATCACCATAGAAATAGAGACGAGAGGTCTTGAAATGGTAGACAAGCAACAAAGGCTTCAGATGGAAAACCTTAACGTTATCAAAGTCGTTGTTGTTGCCCATTGCTTCATGTATTGCTGTGGCAGCCAGCGAAAGAAGGTTGGCAGTATTTATCATAGCGCATTGATCAATCTACCAAATAAAATGGCAGGAAAAGGTTTATACAATATAGGAACCCTCTGCCTCAGTGTGGAGTTACAGACATGATCCTCGATTCTGGGACCTCATTTTTAAGAAGTGATCGGCATAGATCTCCGATAGAATCTGAGACCGTATACCGCATTTGGAATGAAGTGTGACGATCTTAACCCCACTTGGTCGCCTCGCCATCCATTTTCTTTATTTGGGTTAACACACGACTCGCCAACCGAAACCGTCCGCTTCTTTAATCCGACGCCTCTTTCTTATTTGGTATGTTGGCATTGTCCAAAGAGAGCCTGGGGCCATTACGCTCATTCAAAGTAGTGTTTCACCTACAATATACGCGACTACGTTTTGTTTTGCGGATCTAAGTAGGTATGTTACAGAAACTCTTTTATCACATCATCTCACCTCTGTCCCTTGCAGTGACCAAAAACACATAAGACAAGGGCGGACTGGTTGAGACTGACCGTCCTCAGATTTAGTTCTCCCGATTACGGCTGTCTCAGCTCAGTGCAGCCTTCAACCCAGCCACCCGTCTATTTCCTTCGAGAACCCAATGTTGCATACAATCACATTCCCATCTGGCATCCATCTGCAGTTCTACACGTGCAGCCCCAGGATGCATAGTTCAGCCTAAATTGTCACGCAGTGATGCAAACTTAAAGTTCATGTTGGGCATCCGAGGCTTGGAGCGCTATATCCACGTCGCGCGCGCCAACACCCCCTGGCGTTTCGTGGCCTATAGTCGAAGCACCCGGTAACGATCTACATTCTACGTAAATTGAGATCCATGACTGTCTGCTTCAGAACTCTGGAATATAGATAAGTTGTGCCATTTTGACGAAAATGGAATATAGATAAATTGTGCCATTTTGACGAAATTCAGAGAGGAGCGGCCATACTCAGCAGTCAACCAATAGATTGAATGCTCGCCAGGGTCCACCTTGCCGAATGCATGTAACCAGTAAACCTCTGCGGGGGGGGGGACACTGTCAGCTTGTGATAAGGATTTTGAAATTACGTGCCTAGAATATCAATTGATTGAGCTATAGGTTATACGGGGAATAAAATTCGAACGTGTTTTTGCGGGAGGTGAACGTGTATCAGCCCCGCATTCAATTACATTACTGCTTCCGGCAATCCTCTAATCATTATGAAGTAAAATGTCATAGTCTTCTACTTTCGTACTTACAAACTCCTTACATACTTGATTTCGGGTCATCTCATTTCTTTGTCATTCAACAAACTAGGCAAAGGCTGTCAAATGCCCATCCAGTCGAAGCTGAGGCTCGCACCAAACGGGAAGATTGTCTAGAATACATTTTTTCAAGAAAAAGAAGTACAGAAAAGGCAGGTTTCTGCTTTACAGATTTACATTATTTCCAAACCTCAAAGCACGGAAGATTTGGGGCTTTCAGAATCGATTAATCTAATACTACTCTTTCGTTTTTATTCTAGGGACAGAGAAAAAATTCCACCTAATTCCGAGAATATTTACCACAATATACCAAAGCTTGCTTGCATCGATAGTTGTATGCTCATATTATTCGCTCAGAAAAGTACGCGTAGCAACTAGGCCCATAGTTCTCCGGAACTGGCCCGAGGGCTTGGCCGGGATTGTGAGAAGAGTTAACCAGCACCACCCAGATTTGGCCCTTACTAGATAGGTGTGATCTCAGCTGGTGATCTAAATATTCGCCGCTTTGTACGCATATGTCCTATATAAATTGAAGAGATTGTGATTGGACGTACCTCGGCCATCCCTTTCCAAGGCTATGAGTAGTTTAGAGCTCGACTCGAGAAGACTCAGTTCAATTATTAGCATGGTCTCTTGGGACCAGGAAAGTTAAAATTAGACACCACTTATATGAATACTCCATTGTTCTTAGAGCGGCTACTCCTAGTATTATTGACCCTTAATCAGCAATGATAAGTCGGGTCTATTCGAAAAATTCACAAAGCGACTCCGAGATTCTGAGGACATTGCCCCAGGAAAGGCCCCTTGGCTGCAAGTTAGAATAATGATATTAATCTATACAATGGCCTTAGAAAGGTGTGTCTTCTGGAGCGACGTAGTCGTCGTATCTAGCACCGATGATTGGGAGCTTCTGGTAGATCATGTGCTTGAAGACTGGAATGGAATCAGCGAAGAAAAAGAGGATAGTACCAGTGGCACCACCCCAAAGAGCAAGAGTTGGAGACCTAAAATATGTTAATATCTGATCATGTCTTCAACACAAGTATGTGTATATGTGACGACTTACCATCTAGTGACAGTCTTCAAGCTGACACCGCCAACAGTGAAGTTTGGCTTGTATTTTGGACCGACCTGGTAATACTATAACAACCATTAGCATTCATCCAGCGCCTTGTATCCGACCCTGCTTACCTTCTCAACCATTTTGATTTCGCAGTAATGTACGTGAGGTTGGAAAAAGGACGTCCACAGTCGCTGGGACTTTTCTTCCTCGACCAATCACCGTCGAGGAATTTCATTCTCTCCCGTGCGGCTCACAAAAAACTAGGTAGTTATTTTTTGTGTGAATGGACCTTGAGGAAGATAAATTCCTATGATCCCCTTCATAAATTATGATTAGCTAAGGTTCACTCTATTAGAAACGCCTCCTATATCTTTTTGTAGCAAACAAGTTCAACTGACTTCTCTACATGTTTTTGTAGTACTGTCCTCTTGCTGAGAGAACGACTTACTTAACAATATTGGAAAGATACGAGGAAGGCTTTTTTGAAGGCTTGTCCCAAACCCCAACGAACCCGGCCTAGCGGGTTTAGATAACCCAATTGATCTAACAAGCAAAACCCTTCTCTATTGGAAAAGGCAGAGATTTGTTTCGCTTTGCAGAAGCCATCAGGGTATATAGCTCGCCAATTCCTGGAACCAGGTCAAGACGATGGAAAAGGGGTGCCTATTTTTCTCGTCGGCCTATACGGCTCTCCTACGCGAGCAAAAAAAAGAAAGAGATCCTGGTTCTAGAGAACGTTCCAACGGGGAAAACTCATACGTACACTCAAACTCTAAACTCAAGAAAGCAAGTGGATTTCAACACATTACTAACAGCCTACCCTGTTGGAAGGACCATACAAATCCTTGAAGAGCCGAGGCTAACTGACTGGTCAGGGGGAAAGGCAAAGTTGAATCAGTCAGCTAACGGTTGTCGCGCGTGCATCTGAGGGTCAAGTTACCCTATCGCGTTGTGCGCGTAAGCGCGCGTGTCTGTGGGTATAAAAATGTGGAAAATTTCCCTATCTAGTTCGTTTCTACAATCCGCAGAGGACTTTACGGTGAGTATATTAGGACTATGAAAGGCGCTTGGACTTGAAATGATTAGATCAGTTTTCATGCACCACTCATAACCAATCTTGTGTTGTTGATGATAAACAAAACCTTCAGTCTTCAACATGATCAGACATCCAAAGCCTTTGATTTCCGTGTCAAATTTTTTCTAACATTTCCTCTAGAAGTATATGTATCAAGCCTAGGTCATATTGTAACCAGCATGTGTTAATGTCCGTACACACCTTTTATATAGTCCACCCGTCCAATAAACACTCCTTCAATTGCAGTAATCTGAAACGATAGTTCCTTGTCCAACTTACTGGTAACATTGGTTCGTGTCACGTCGCATTCACGCAGTACTTATAGACTATTGGATATACATGAATGCCACGAATGAATACATATTGCAGGTTAGGAAACAATTGGTACAGATCTCCTCACGTTCTTGCCTCTTGGGGATTCTGCTGTAGCCAGTCTACACCCGAAGCTCGACAAAGCCGGCCCACGGAGTATGGACGCGTTCCTCCAAACTGGACAGGCGAGTGTAACGCGACCGGGTGAAAACCAAAGGGCGGAGAGTTGTTGTGTTAAGACATGACATTATACTACACTTTTATAAGCATATTGGGCTGGGTTATTTATTCGGCAACAGTGATCTCAACGTCAATACCGCTCTCAATGTTGAAGGAGGTGATCTTCTTGACAATCTCTGGGGGAGAGAAAAGGTCGATAGTACGCTTGTGGATTCTCATTTCGTAAGTGTCCCAGGTCTTAGAACCCTCACCGTTAGGAGTCTTTCTGGTTGTGATCTTGAGCACCTTGGTTGGCAGTCTAACAGGACCCTTGGTCTGGAGAGCGGTGGCCTTAGCACGGTTGACAATGTCGTTAGAGACTAGACAAATCATCAGTTAGCTTTTCCAAATATTTCAACTTCCATCAGCGTGCTATTTACCCTTCTCAAGCTGCTTAACCTTGGTAGAGGTCATGGTGATTCTGATCTTGAGGAACTTTTCCTCAGTTTCTGGGGCCTTCTCCTTGTTGAAGCTCATCTCTGCCGTATTACCTAGTGGAGTGTCGAAACTGTGCTAATCGGTTTTTTGGGTGTCGACCTCACTCTCTCATTGAGTTGGGAATTGTTCATTCTCCAATATACACTGTGAACTTTTCAGCACACGTCCGCTGTGACTGCTTTTTTCATTCTTCGCGCACGCGCGCGCAAAGCTCGATTTTCAGCCGCACATATACTGCTCGCTCCAGAAGAACTATGACGGACCCGGGGAAGTTTGTCCGGAGGCATGCAGGGGGGTCGCCTTGGCCGAGTATGGGGTCCACGAGCGCCTGTTCCTGCCTATATAAAACGAAAAATACTTCAAATCGTTGATTGCATGAGTACTTCGAGTCTGCTTTTTCTGGCGGTTACGTGATAACTACAATTCGGTGAACTATTGGCTAGTTAAATCAGAAGTGGAAAAATGTACAGAAAATCGTAACCTTGGAATTGAATAGGTACCTAAACTAGCGTTGTTCCACTTCAAGAAAAGCAGTTGGCACCTGATGCTCGCCGAACCAATCCCAGGGTTTGGGACGTACGACCAGTAAACCTGATCTAACTAAAGTCTGTACAGTTAAAGAGGTGCGATGTCTGACTATATATTGCCTCATTGTTCGCTTCGATAAACGTCATTCTCAACTCGGTAAAGCCGGCCCTAAGGGCCTGGAGACACACCCCCAGAAAAAGAGCTAACCGTTATATAGAGCTATGGCCAATTGGAAATGACCTTCAGCGATCAATAAGAATTCCTAATATTTCCTATGCGTGATGTATATGCATTTACGCGACACGACACGCGTTAAAACGCGCGTTGAAGGGACATCGGGAACGACGTGATCAATTAATGGACCGCGTAGTCTTGAACCAACAACATGGACAGCCCCTCCAAGCCACCCAAGGTTGTAAAGCCCTTGGTGTACTGTACACCGCCCAAGACGCTGGAGAACAAGGGTACACACACAAAGTCTGCACCTGCAACAATAATTAAAAGACAAAAAGCAAATGAGGCGGACGACCCGGAACAAGATGATTATGAAACGCCATCTAAGAGCCAGACAGTCAAACGACGGAACCCCCCAGACACACCTGGGTTTGATGATTTAAGGCTTCAGTTCTGTGCTGGCCCAGTGGTCGGTTACCCAACCTCCCCCACGCTTAACGTCAAGCGACCAAGGTTGTCGCAAGTAGACGTCAACCAGACTGACAGCAGCGCCGAAGAAGAATCCGATGATGAAGACAGAGGGATACTCTTGAAAAGTGAAGAATATCTCCAATTGATGAAGTCTATTGATGAATTACGAGATGCTAACAAGAAATTAGAGGCAAGAGTGAACCACCTAGAATCTCGCCTCCAAATCCACGATAATTAACTCACGACTTTTGCATGTATTATAGATCTTATTTAAGCTTATTAATGCCTTTAGACATGGACTCTCTGCGCCCGGCCCCAGATCCCACGGGTCGGTTTCGCCGGTTGTGTACTGTACGTATTAATACTTAATTGATTAAATTGTTAATTCTTTATATACGTGATTTCTGGAGGACACACGGCATGCTTAAACTCGTTTGTAGTCCCAAAAGTTATAGTAGGTTTACACCAGTGCATTCGCCTTCATTGCTGCAAACGACCTTGGGTTGGCTTCGCCGAATTTGTGTATATAAGTTGGTCCTAGTTTCTGTTTTCAATTTCCGGCAATCCTCAGCAAAGCAGACTCAGGCTTGTCTGGGAGCGTGAAAAAAGTACAAGTTAATTAATGGCAGTAGGAGGGGGGTTTTAAAAGATTAGAATAAATAAATTATAACATGTACAAGCTAATGTTTTGTTTTTACTCTTCTTCAGAGCTGGAGTCATCACTTGACTCGTTGTTTTCGTCAGAAGAGGATTCATTGTCCGATCGGCCGTTAATGTTGTGTGATTGGGAGGTTGGGATTGAAGAGGTAGCGACGTTGGTTTTGCCAGCCTGGTCAAATTGCTGGATCTTTTCCTGAATCTGCATTATTTGTCTAGATTGTTCAGCTTCAGTGAGTGGCTTGCTCTTCTTTTTAGTCTTTACGTTGTTGCTGGTTGGGGTTGCACTTTTGGTGGCTCTCTTTTGGTCATCCTTTCGGACCACGTAGTTGTAGAGCTTGAGAAGGGTTTCGGGGTCCAATTGATCCATGTCTAGTTCGATTTCATCCTGATCACTATTTTTGAGGTGTGGCATGGATTCCTGGATGATGGTGACAACGTGACGGAGCTTCTTTTCTGGCAAGTTGCCAATCTTTTCAGATAACTCCTTCTTCATTTCAAAGGTCATTACTGGTTGACTGGCGCTTTCACGTCTGCTTCCAGACCGTCTACGGTCGGCAGTGGTCTTGCTTCCCTTGCCCTTGCGTCGTCGACCATTCTTTCGTGCCTCCCGAACAGCCTCTCTCTTCAACTTGCCCAATTCCTCCTTCATTCGCTCTAACTGTTCTTCAAGGAACTTGATAGCAGGGTTGGAGAGCTCCTCAGTGAACTCGAGGTCAGAGCCTTCGTCTGAGCTGTCTGGGGGGGGTGGAGTAGGCGCTGGCGCTGGCTTGTCAAGCCACTTGGTGTCGAAGACCTGCTCCAAACGATGGCCCATCACGTTGACTGGTGACCCTTCTGGATTGAACTTGTAGCAGTTTCTAAACATCAACTTGATGTCTGCAGCAAACTCATCAGCAGTTTCATACTGATTGTTGTTGTACTTGTACTGAACAGTGCTCAAATCCATAGGCTCCTTGATCACCTTAAAATAATTAGGGCAGTTCAATGCAACTGGATCCACCGGTTGCAAGAAGGGGAATGAATATGCCTCGTGTTTCTTACTCATCAGCTCCTTCAACACCTGTCCACAAAACTTGAGTTCAGCTGCAAACTTCTTTTTTCGTGGCTTCATGTCGCCATACATCAAATCCTTTGGCTTTGGTGGGTGAATCTCACGCTTAGGTCGGCCGTCTGCTGCCGAATCCCTTCGGATCGTTGGAATACCTGATGGTTGAAGTGCAAACGGCTTTGACTCCGGCTTGGTGACATCAGAGCTCTGTGCTGCTGCATTGGCGGCGTTGGCTGCCGCTGCAGCTACCCGTTGCGACTTGGGCGTGGTGTTGGCAGGTGGGAGTGACCTTCGTTTCTTGCCCTGTTGATCCGGTGGCAAATTATAAGGCGGGGCATTGGACATGTAGCGATCAAACGAAGTTTTGATATTTCGTGCCATTGCAGAAATTGGAGTATCTTTTCCATTGAAGGCTTCACAATTCGCCACAATAAGATCCATATCAGCACTGAACTCAGACATCTTCGAATATTCACCCTTTTGCGCCTTCTTCTCCATGGCACCAAGATCCATAGGGTTCTTAATCACTTCATAATAGGTCGGAACATTCAACTTTACAGGATCAACAGGCTTGAGGAAAGGCATCGCATCCTTCAATCTCTTGACAGAACGAATAGTGTTTACAATGAATTTTTGTTGATGCTTTGGCAATCCCGGTTCGGCTCCTTCAGGTGGATCCAGAGACGATGTATCTTCAGGTTTTGGCTCACCCGTACTGCTCTTGCCTTCCTCTTCCTTGGACTCCTTAGGTGTGGAAACCTCGGCATCCTTAGACTCTTCTTCACCACCGTCAGGCTTGGTCTCATCCTTAGTAGACGATTCCTCCGTCCTCTCAGACTTGACTGTAGACTCGTCCTTCGGCTCATCAGCAGACTCCTCCTTTGAAACAGACTTATCTTTCGCCTCGGCAGCCTCTACTTCATCCGTCTCCTTCTCCTCATTAGCCTTGTCATCCTCAGACTTGAATTTTTTGGCAGGCTGTTCGTTGTGTGGTTCAGTCAGCTCATGCTTTTCAGACGATGTGCTTGGTGCTTCCTCCATCGAAACATCCCCGTCGCCCTTGGCCTCCTTCTCGTCCTCAACCTTAGTCGTCTGCTCCTCCTCTATTCGATCCGAATTGTCACCATTTTCGCTCTCATTATTACTCTTATTGTCCCCATTGACGGAGGTTTCCTTTGTTGCTGCTGCTCCTGTCGCCGCCTCATTGTTGACGATGGTCGGCGAAGGCACCGGTGGCGACAGCGGAACTGACACACCCTCCTTGGTCGTAGGCGCCTCCCCGCCTCCTTCAACCTTGGCGCCCTCTTCCATCTCCTTGACCGACATAATACCTGTCTTCAATTAGTCGTTGTCGTGCGGCTCAGGAAGAAGAAAGAAGAAAAGAAATGGGTATGCGTGATTGAAGTCACGTGATAAGTCCCAAAAATACTCTGTTTACAAAAACAAAAAAAAAGAGAAAAAACGGAAGACGGGGAGCTTAAGTACCCAGGCAAGAACGGAAGTCCGGACCGACATTTACGCGCATTGTACATTTAAGTATTAGGGAGGCGAGGTGGCAATTCCACAAACAGACAAAACGCACACAACTGGCCACGTAATGGCTTTAGCTGTCATCTAAACAAGGGATACCTCTTCTACGATGAAATATACCTATATACCTGCATCTATCTACCGCTTTGCAACGACAACTACTAAAACAACAGCGCGTTTCGTTGTCTTATAAATTGTTCTTTCCGACACTTCCACTTTTTTTTTTCTGAGTCATTCCAGTTTTCGTAACTTTGCCACTCCAGCACCTTATAAGTAAAATTGTACCAAGCCAACCAAATGAACAAACATACCCATGAAATCTGTCCTCTACGTCTCCTTGGAGAACTCCATGGAGCATTATTTGGTATGCAATTACTATCCCTTTCAATAGCCCCCAAAGGGTCGTTCGGACGATCATCCCATCATTTTGCACTTGATCGTACAAAATGCGTTATAGCATCCATACTTAACTGTATAATCAACAATCTATGGCCATTTTTTCTGGGGTCACGCCCCCCCAGACCCCTCGGTCAGCTTCGCGGAGTTTTGGGTATTGTACATTATAGCTTCCGCATAGCGGGACCAACACTCTGGTTTCTTTTAGGAAAAGAAACAACAATGAGCTTTTTACTTTGGGGTAACGCAAAGCTTTAGTCCGTTTCGCGGTGGTGTATTGGCTATTGGGGGCTTCGGCGAAGTAGGACTAACACGTTTGCTTGAAAGAAAAGACATCGTCCCTAGTAGGACTGAAGTATTGCTTGTGCGAAATTAACTGGTCAATTACTCCCATCGCAATATGTCCTTAGACCCATCTTCCTTCGTTGAGGCTTAGAAGGGAAGCAACTATTCCTTATCAAAGAAAAAGAAAGCTTCGTCCAACTTTCCCAAATGCCAGTGTCCGCATAATCAGTGAAGCCGCCCTGGGTTGGAAGAGTATCCCCAAAGGCCCAATAGTAGACCAATTCCTCTAACAAACAGCATTTCCTTACCTAAATCTCGGCGAAGACGGCCAGAGTGTCTGCGAGCACGCCCCCAGAAAAACTTTGTGACGCCGTCAACCATGTGCCAGTTGACTAAACTGAGCCGGTGAGTGTCTTGAAAATCAGGTCGTTTGAAATCAGGCTGAAGTGTACCGAGAGTTTTTTTTTTAGGTGGTATTGCTGGTTGCCATGGTAACTAAAACCTCGGCCCTATCGCCGGAGATATGACCCCAGAGGACGATCGTTAAGGGCCTTAAGTGGTCCCAACTTCCGGTTAGATAGGGAAGAATAGGCGCATATCATTAGAGTGGGAGGTTGCATCATATGTCCCATATCCGTCAGATTAATGTTCATTTTTCTAGAACACGCGTTCGGCTGCTAAAATGAGTGACCTTTGTAACCGCGAGCGCTAATCAATGGAATTAAAACACATTCTCTTTCTTCTCTATTTGGTCCAGTGAGGTGTAAAGGGGGCGGTTGATAGTAACGCCTTGGTGTATTTGATACGTTGCATTTATCGACGATCAGCGATAGGAACCGGCAGGGGGTTCGCTGTCTCCGCATCGAGGAGGGGGCTCCCCTCACGAGAAAAATGGGCGGGCGGTTATATAAAAAGAGGACATCCAGAGATGGAGATAGTCCATTAGTATGACCGAGGAAGAGGAAAAGAAGCAGCAGGTTGTCATTGACGTTGAGAGTGGGAGTATTTCGGATGCTAAGGCTCCAAAGGATGGGGATTTGGCCTTGGCTTTAGCCAAGCAATCACAAGGCATTGTCATTGACGAGGAGACTAACAGGCGGTTGTTGAGGAAAGTGGACTTCTACATTTGTCCATTGATGATGTTGGTTTATGCCATCCAGTACATGGACAAGATCAGTAACTCCGGTGCCTCTGTGATGGGGTTGATTGAGGATCTCAACATGGAGGGAACAATGTACAATTGGACGGGTACTGGTTTTTATCTAGGTTATCTTGTGTTTGAGATCCCTGCATCGCTAATGTTGCAGCGGTTTCCCGTTGCAAAGACATGTGGTACCTTTATTTGCATCTGGGGGTTCATTCTAGCTATGGCGTCTGTTCCTCACAATTATGCTGGATTTGAGACCCTCCGAGTACTTCTTGGCATGATGGAATCCTCTGTCACCCCAGCCTTTGTCATCATCACTGCTCAATGGTATCGGCGAGAGGAACAATTTTTCCGAACCACCATCTGGTTTGGCTGTAACGGTATCGGAACCATCCTTGGTTCTGCCATTGCGTATGGCTTCTACAAACGTGACATGAATATCGGTACACCAATTGCCGGGTGGAGGTTGATGCTCATTACCATTGGTGTCATGACAATTGTTCTCGGCGTTGCAGTGATCTTGCACATCCCGGACACCCCAGCGCAAGCATGGTTCCTAAACGAACAGGAAAGATTGCAGGTGGTCGAACGAATCAGAGACAACAAACAGGGTTTTGGTAACAGACATTTCAAGAAGGATCAATTGATTGAAACACTCACAGACATCCGCACATATCTCCTTTTCTTCTATTGCATTGCATCCAATATCCCGAATGGAGGGACAACTAATTTCGGCTCGCTCCTTCTAACGGGCTTGGGCTTTACCAACGAACGTTCTCTGTTAATGAACATGCCTGGCGGGGCAATCGAGTTCATCGTTCTCCCTGTCTGCGGCTTCATTGCCCGCCGTGTGGGCCACTTCATGATTGTCGGTATTATCACCGCGTGCCTGTTCCAGGTTCTACCATGTTGTCTCCTTGCTTGGGGAAACGACAAAGCCCAGTTAGCAGGATACATGATGAATAACGCATCGCCAGTCTCTTTTGTCTGTATGCTGAGTTCCATCGGCTCCAATACCGCTGGCCACACCAAAAAGGTGCTTACCAATGCCGTGTACCTCATTGGATACTGCATTGGCAACCTGATTGGCCCTCTCACATTCATGGAGAAAGAGGCTCCAAGATATACCAGCGCCAAGCTCTCCATGGCCATCTGCTCAATCATCATGACAGCCATTCAATGTGTCATGCTCTACGTCAATTGGGCCGAAAACAGAAGACGGGATAAAAAGAACGAAAAGCTAAATATGGAAAACTCTGAATTCGCAGATCTAACTGATAAACAGAACCCAGAGTTCCGCTATCTGTTGTAACATTCATCTTCATAATATAAATTCATCATCGTGATTTGCTAGGGAACGCCCCCAGACCCCCCCCTGGTTTGGCATTTCCGAGTTTTGGATACAATGATACTTTTACTCTGACATTCGGAGACCTGCCTGATGACCTAATATTAAAAGTAGCCTGGGGGGATCGGGATGCCGATGTGATGAAAAATACTTTGGGAAGGCGAAGGTAAAGGTAAAGGTGAGCATGGCGGAGGATCATGAAAAATTCGAGCATCAAGGAAAACCTGTTGTAGACCGAGAGGATGGCGTTCAAGGCTCTATTTCGACCACAGAGGCTAACACCGTCAGTGTTGAGGAGCTTTCGATTCAATAGCACTGCGGCAGCTCCTGCAACTACAAATGTGCCTCCTCAGGAGGACGTTAGCGAGATTAATTTATCACAACTGCTATTAGAGGATGCTCTGATGTATCGCCCACCGCCGTTCAAGCCCCATGCAGGCAAGCCGCCAAGCTACGTTCTGGCGACATATAGATCTTTCCCCTCGCTTGAACCTGTACGATTCCAGCCAGTATCGGCGGATGTGTTGGGAATGCCAGTGCGACGAGACATACTGTGGCAGGCGGTGGTGTACGAACGAGATGCGGAGCGTGTAGGGTCGAAGCATATCAAGAACCGTACGGAAATGGGCTATAGTGGTAGAAAATTGCATCAACAGAAAGGTAGTGGTCGAGCCCGTGTGGGCGACCGAGGCAGTCCTATTCGGCATGACGGTGGACGAGCCTTTGGACGAAAGCCAGGCTTTGATTGGTCTACTAAGTTGCCCTTCCAGGTGTATGCAAAGGCAATTCGAACGGCCCTCAGCTATCAGTACGAACAGGGGAAACTCTTCATCGTGGACGGCCTGGCCGACTTTGTCACCCAACACCAAAATGCAGGCGCTGAGTTCTTCCACAAACACGACTTGAGAGATAAAAAGGTTACTGTCATTGTGGACGAGTTCCGCCAAAACCTGCATAATGCCACTAAAGACAAGTATGGTAAACGCATGGAAATCATTCCAAAGGAAGATGTGAACATCAGAGACATTCTCAAACCCAACCGGCTCATCATCGAATCCTCCGCCTTGGTCTATCTAGCCAAATATTTCGGAAAGGCACCTCCAATATCCTCTAAAAGCCCAAGGCCTGTCAAGGAAATTGAGGAAAAACTTAACTAATCAGCTTGTAAATATATCATTTCTTCTTCAGTCGATTGAAACTCACTGCGGGCCGACCTCCAAACCCCTTAGGTCGGCTCCCCTGATAATTTATAGTCATATTCAGAGTCAAGGGCTTTTCCAGAACAAGACGGAAAAAGTGCTAGTTCATGGAAAGCAAATTGAATGTGTGATGTCTTTCTGGGGCACACCCCCAGAACCCCTGGGACGACTTCGCCGAGTTCTGGGTAAATCACCCTGCTACTAAGTGGGTTTAACGCTTTTGTCCCTTTCTTGAGAGGTTGAGGAGTGCTACTAGATCAAGGTTACCCCACAACTGTATTTCTGGGGGGACCCCCCCCCCCGGGCTCGCTTCGCTCCAGATTATGGGTAGTGTTCGTTGAAGCCTCGAAGAGCCACGTAGTGGTATTCTGGGGGGTGTTTCCATGTTTCACATAAGGACCTGAACTGTGTCTAGTGAGGTCTATATTTGAAGCGAACGAGGCACATCTGCATTTGGATAATTGTTAAATATCGATTGTATCTATACAAACTGTCCAGGTGAATTTGACTACAACTAATAGCTAGCGCAAACTAATAGTACTGAGGATGTATATAAAGACCGGTAATTCTCCTCTTGCCGTCCTTAGAAATCACCCCTCTAATCATTTACAATTCCGTCAGAACTTTTTTTTTCCTTAGTCCTGGTTTCATTGTGGCACTTCTGGATACAGTCTTTATCCATTGCTTCTAAATCCACGTCCCAGTTGCGTTCACCTCCAACTTCGGTTGTTAAACACGCACAACAACAATAGTTCTACTAGTGCAAGCCCCGCAGGGCTAATATTTTTGGTTCTTTTTTAAAAAGAACAACCTTGGTTCAATTAATTGAGGTGTAGTAGAGCTAATGCTGTTGCTTCTTTTTCTACATTCCACGTTTATTAAAGATAAATATTAGTTCCAGATACCTGATCTGAGGCTAAGGAGGTTAGAGACGCATTCCTTTTCCTTGTCTGCCATTTGGCGACGCTGTTTTGTGGGGGATTTGGGTGAGAGCGGTTGTCTGGAGTTTAGAGTGGAGCCTTTGACTGGGGACAAAGCCAGGTTGGCTCGTTTCATTGGCACCACCTGGGCCTTGCCGTCGTCAGACATAGACAGCTTCAGGCGGCTGAAATTGTCGTCGTATATGCGGAATGAGGACGAGGAAGCAGTTGCCGCTGCGGGTGTCGCGGAAGGAGTCTTTGGTCGAGCAGAGGGAAAGGAGCTGGACCTACTGACCTGGGTCCCGCGTAGCTGCTGTTTTCTGTGTGATTGTCGCTTATTCTGGAACCAGATTTGAACGGCCTTCTCAGTCATGCCGACGCGCTTGGAAATCCGCTCCCTCTGCTCCTTATTGGGTTTGAGGTTCTTGGAGAACTCCTCCTCGAGAACGGCCAGCTCCATGGCGCTGGTTCGTCGCCGTTTCCGGCGCGCCAATTGTGCATTGTCGATGTCCGGCTCCGCCTGTGGATATGTGCTAGGAGAGTGAGAGATGAAGGCATAATCAGAACGCGACCGAGAGACAGGCGTGCCCTTGTTCTCGTCTCGTTTTGCCGAGTGCAGCGAACGCGTCTTGGACACTGGTCCTGGAGTCTTAAACTCGCCGCCGCTGCTTGCTCCAACTCCTCCTGCCTCCCGCCTACGCAAAGAGGCTCCCTCTGGGGTGTATCGTGGTGTTAACATCATGCTTTCGGACTCTGAAGCTCGCTCATCTACCTGCCGTACGCGTAGAGGAGTACAAGCCAATTGTTCTAGGACCATGTTTTGTCTCGCTTGGAATGAATATTGTTGATTCACAATCTCCTCCCCAATTCGGCAACAATTTAATTCTGCGCGCGTCCGACGCGACCTTCATCGCGTCGGAATTTTTAAACCCCCTTCCATACACGCGCGTGGTTTCCGGGGCATGCTTCGCGACCAAATGAATCCTATCCAATCGTCCATTTCCCTGTTCAACCAATGATCGAATATATTTAAAGACGGCCAAAATGTAATTAATACACATGCCCGTGCGTGCAGCATGCATTACAGAGCCAAATCCGTTTATTAGAGTGATTCCATTTTTTTTCAGAAGAGTAGCTTCGAGCGGATTGACCTCGTTGAAGCGGCTTTGTTCAAAAAGAGCCAAAAACATTAGCTCTGCGAGGCTTGAACTAGTTGAAGCGGTTCTATTAAAAAAAAAAAAAAAAAAAAAAAAAAAAAAAAAAAAAAAAAAAAAAAAAAAAAAAAAAAAAAAAAAAAAAAAAAAAAAAAAGAGAGAGAAAACCAAAGCATTAGGCCAGCTAGGCTTAACCTAGTTTATTAGTTCTGTTTTAAAAAAGGCTTTGGCCCTGCGAGGCTTCAACTAGTTGATCTGTACCACGTATTGTACACTTCAATAAAGAGGCGGCTCACATTAGCTCTGTGAGCTAGGCTTCGAATCCCTAGCCATCTTTATTTAAGGAACGAAGGCGGGGTAGAGTGCTCATATGACGGCTACAAGAGAAGCCTTCAAGTATATGGATGAATCAATTCCGTTGCCATGGAAAAGATAAAAGCCGATATGAGCCTTTTAAACGAGTTGTCCTATAATCACTCATCTTTAAATGTCTATCATATAAAAACGAGAAATAAACTTAAGCTTAAGAATATTTGGCGCCATGTGTTTACATTCTATGTGCTTCAGGAAAACGCATGTTCATCAGCACTTATATCTAAATAGCGTTATTTTAAAGTACAAGTAGCTAGATAAGAAATCACCGTTTTAGTTCCACTCGATTAGTAGAATGTTTAAAATTAAATCCGACTGGCATGAACCCCCGCATTAATATTAGAATTAAGAATGAATAATATTCATGCATACACTACTACTAGCAGTCAAATATAACATATAGCTAACATGCATGCATATATGTATACATATTTGAGCTATAGCGCTATCTATATATATAGCTAATAGCTATCGCATATGCATGAATGCATGCATATGTATATCAAATTAACACATAGATACACAGTTCCTAGCTCCTTTTTAATTCAGATCTAGAGGAACAATGAACCATACATATAAAACATTGTTCTCTCCCCACACACCCCACAGGCTACATATACACACTCAACACAATCGTATTATAGAGGTTGAAACGAGTTCATAACGTCAACCTATTGTGTACCATTCCTTTCATCACTACCTTCACAAAGCGGTCCCAACCCCCAGAAAACACTACTGGGTTAAGTTTTGCAGGGGGCCAGCCCCTGCACCCCCGTGGCTCTGCGAGGCTCCAACGAATAGGAAGAACTGAACACTACCCATAGCCTCGAGCGAAGCGAGCCCAGGGGGTCTGGGGGCGTGCCCCCAGAAAACAGATGTGGCTAGGACCTCAAGCAAAGCAAAGCTAGGGGTTGGAGGCGAGCCCCAAGAAAAAAAGAAGTTGATGAGTTGTAAAAGTCTATGTTTATAATCTATACCCCAAAATAATAATAAAAAAAAGAATAAACCGGCTATTTAAATAATAATTTAATAATTAAGATATAAAAAGAGATGGGAGATAATAAATATTCTTGTTGTTGATGTTTTTAATAATACCAATATTGGTTTCCGCGTTGTTGTTGGTGTGGCGGTGGAGGTGGCGGTGGTGGCATCATTGGGAATTGTCCTTGGGGTGGCGGTGGTGGCGGTGGGGGTTGATTTGGGTTCATTGGCTGTGGTTGTCCCCACAGTTCGCTGCTGAAGAGTTGAGATTGGTAGCGAGGGTGTTGTTGTGGCGGAGACGCTTGTGATTGGTTCAGGTTCGTAGCCGTGGCTGGTGGCGGCATCACCGGTGGCCGTGTGGCGTTGAACAGCTGCGAACTGGCGAGACCATATTCGGCCTGATGTTGTTGTTGTGGCTGATGATGTGTTGTTGTTGTTGTTGTGGCGGCCGTAGACTTTACGTTGACGGCACACATCCAGATACGGGTCTTGTAGATTCTAAACAGGTCGCGAACAAGGTCTCTAAAGTCGATTCTATGGGTGGCCGAGTAGAAGAAGGTGAGCTTGCGTCTATCCCACTGGTACTCTGCGTCCAGCACACTCATGTCCAGCCCCTTTTCCTGCACCTTTTGCACACACATCTGTACGGCCTTGTCTTCATCCTGCTGTTTGGCGAGTATCTGCTGCACCTCGTTTGGTTGTGCATAGCGCAGGATTTGCTTGGGCATCGTCACACCCGGCGTGTTTGTGTTACTCGGGTTGTTGCCAACACCAGTGGCTGTGTTTGGATTGTGTTGAAGAATTGCCTGTTGCTCTTGGTGGCGACGCAGCTTGAGGACGCCTGCCTCATGGGGTGACACGTGATCCTTGACCACCTTGCCTAGATCACGACCTCTGTCGGCGTCAACAATGACCAGGTCGCCGATTTTGGCCACCAGACTCGAGTTGTCGGCAATGAAGAACACGTCGATACGGCCCGCCTTGAACTCGACGTAGTATAGCTTCTTGCTCGGCACGGAGATGATTGATTCCGGTGGCGGCGAGATTGTGTTTGGTGGAGAAGTTGGCGAATGCAACGACCCCCCAGGACTGGGTATGTATTCCGGCAACACATTTCGGCCCAACTCGTCCACAGAAAAGTAGTCGTCAATTAAATCAAGCTTAGACGACGATGGTGACGTGTTGACGCGCGCAAGATGTTCACCTGCCGCATATGAGTGTCGACGCGACCCCGGTCCAAACCACAAAGACGACGACTGGCCAATCGTTCCCGGCAGTCCGCTGCTGAACAATGAAGATGTATATCCCCCATTGTTGTTGTTGTTATTGTTGTTGCGCGTCTTGTTGGCCTCAGCGAGCTTCGTCGCGCTCAGCCGTTCAACAAGCTCTCGTTCAGCATTCTCCTCCTCCTCGGCGTGCTCCTCGTCGCCGCCCTCCTCCTCATTAAACGTGTCCAACATGTGGGAGCCCGCCTGATGCGCCGGACCCTTGAACCCCGTGTGCGAGAAGCTCAACGAACGGAACGACTTCTTTTGGCTCGCAGGAATGTCGTCCAACACCGCGTTGGGCAGGTTCGCATTCGCCTCGCCACTAACGCTCCCAGGGTTCCATATCCGCGACCCCCAGACATTGGGGTTCGCACCTCCCCCAAACACAGCCTCCTCGTCCAAAAGCCGCGGCCGCGACGAAAACTCCGCAGTGTACGAAGGACGTCGCTGCTGGTTATTGCCACCCGCGTTTGCGTTTGCGTTGGCGCTGTTGCCACTCGCCCCTTGTCTCAACAATGGATCTGTCATGACGGTCGTATAATCAGTCGTGCGGTGTGCCGGTCTAGAAAATAAATACGTGCGTGGTTGTTGCAGTCTATGGTCTAATAAGTGTCGTGAGAGAGTTTAAATTCAAAATCGGCTGCTGCCAGAGCCATACAGAATGCTGAGGTCTAATAAGTCTCGCCCCTATTCGACAGACGTCTCACACAAGAGGGGCCACGGCGGCGAAATGTCTTTCGTTGGCTCTCACTCAGTCAGGCCCGGTCTTGCTCGTGCAAAACAAAAAGAAACAACAAGAGAAGACAACAGCTGCGAAGAAGTGAAAACAATAACGTGCGCTCCTCGGTCGCTCCTATCTATCCAGTCCGTTGAAATAATATCCCGACGACGACGACAGCGACAACGACGAAAAATAACGTCACAAAGAAAAAAAAAAGCCTGTTGCGTGCGCGTGCCCGTCCGAGTTTGCTTCTTTTATCAATCAGTTGACACACTTATATGTCACGAGCTTTCCATCTCTTTGTGGGGTAACCACCTATTGGGACCAATTCTCTCTTCTACTGCCCGGCGTATTCCTCAGTCTGAAACCTCCCTCATCGGATCTTCAACCTTATAGCCCTATCCCTGCCCATCGCGCCCACCCACCTGTTCTCCATACCCTCCCTCGACCCCTCCCCGACCCCTATTCCCCCAATCGGCCCATTTTTGCCTGATTATGCATCTTCATGCATCTCCCTTCAAGGGTCTCAAAACCCTAGCCCTCCTATCGGCATCCCGATATACTTTTTTACACCAATGCTTATGTTAACTAGCCTTTTTTCTGGGGGCATACCCCCAGACCCCCAGGGTCCGCTTCGCGGAGGTATGGGTAGGGAACATTTTCTTCTAATAGGAGCTGTCTTCTTGTTTCTTTTGTTGAGGAATGGTTAGATCAATTGAAAAAGGAATCAGGTAGGTCCTTTAGTACAATGGTTCTTATAACTAGAAAAGAAGAAGCCGTTTATGTGCTGAGTTATTGTTATACTTTAGCTTCTTAAGCTTGCCCCCAAACCCCCTGGGTCCGCTTCGCGGAGATATGGGTAGGGAACATTTTATGTTAATATATAAGAACTGCCTTTTAGTTTCTTTTGCTGAGTAACGGTTAAATTAATTGAAAAAGATCAGTTAAGCCGTTTGGTACAATGGTTCTTATAACCGATAATAAAAGGTCGTTTATGTGCATTAACCATCGCGAATCGAACCACAGATGTCTGGCAACGTGTCCCCAGAAAAACGCTGTATGGTAAATATACCTTGATGGGGAATAAGGATATTATTAGATCTTGTTAGAGACTTGTGTTCATGTCATAAGTTTAGATGTGATACAAAGGGCGACAAAACGTGGGTTTTTTTTATCCAAAGATCGGGAAGCGAACCAGGGGGTCTGGGGGCATGCCCCCAGAAAAACTGGCCTCTATATAAAACTTGTTCATAAGTTTAGAGTGATACAAAGTGCAACAACGTGGTTTATACCCAACGCTTCGCGAAGCGAACTCCGGGGGTCTGGGGGCGTGCCCCCCAGAAAAACTAGCCTCTATATAAAACAACAAGTACAGTCAATGATGTTATTAAGCCCATTGAAGAATTTCGTGTTTTTGTCCTATGTTTTTGATGTGATACAAGAGGAAAAGTGGCTTACATACCCAACGCTTCGCGAAGCGAACCCAGGGGGTCTGGGGGCGTGCCCCCAGAAAAACTGGCTTCTATATAAAACTACAAATACAATCGATGATGCTAAGCCCATTAAAGAAGATTTGTGTTTATGTCCTATGTTTTTGAAGTGATACTAAGGCTGAAAAGTGGTTTGCATACCCAATGCTTCGCGAACCGAACCCAGGGGGTCTGAGGAGGTGCCCCCAGGACACAAAACGCGTATACGTGTGGTATATCGATCGAGAGGTGTGCAGTTAAAGCGTAGGGATAGACAGGAGACAGGAGTTTTGGGTGCATGCATACTACCGGAGGACCGACATTCGGGGGACCGAGGGAAATGCTACTTCAGGGTAACGGGGGTGGTGCCTTCCAAAACACTTTGACGGACGAGATTGGAAAAAATCATATAACGTCTGATTATCGTCCGTCGTTTACGCAGTTCAGAAAAACAGTATGTCCGACCAGGAAGCAGCTAAGTCTGATGTCAAGCCAGAGGGTACTGCCACTGAGCACATCAACATCAAGGTGACTGACGGCAGCACCGAGATTTACTTCAAAATCAAGAAAACAACGCCGCTGAGAAAGGTCATGGACGCCTTCTCCAAGCGCACTGGCAAGGACATGGCATCTCTGCGTTTCCTGCATGAGGGCGAGCGCATCAACGCCGACGACACCCCCGAAAAGGTGAGTGGGAGGCTGATTCGGCCCGTGTCTGGGTGGCTGACTAACGGGGTTGTAGCTTGAAATCAGCGATGGCGACGTTATCGAGGCTCACAATGAACAGGTAAGTACCAAGCACGTAGCCCACGCGCGCCCGCACATGCTAACGTCTCTGCTAGGTTGGTGGCTTTTGTTGACTATACATTCCTCCGTCGTAAATGACTTATGGCTATTATTATTAAATTATATTTGGCTCTATACTCCCCTGCGGCGTCGTCCCCCGACGCGCCGGTCCTCACACGTCATTTGCACCCTACACCATCCTTCTAATAACCCATATTGCCCTTTGCTCTAATTTGCCCTCATTCCTTGGCCTCACCGGTCGCCCTCGCTCGCGCGCGCGCGCATTGCCGCTTGTCCCTGTTGTGGCAACTCCTCCCAACTGGGTTAGGTGTTTACATCATCATTTTTATTTGCTATCCCGGGACCCCTTTTCTGGGGGCACGCCCCCAGACCCCCTGGGTCCGCTTCGCGGATTTTGGGTTCATAGGCCTACGGTATATGACTGTCTTGGTTGGTTCTTCTTTTTCCAGAAAGAGAAGCAAACATTGTTCCGCTTTGTTGACGGCTATGGCTAGCGCGTCAGCTATTCATCCTAAGCTCGCTTCGCTTGAGAGTCTGGGTATTTATTCAGATGAAGAGCCACGGGGGTGTAGGGGCTGGCCCCTGCAAAATCCTAACCCAGGTGTGGTTTTCTGGGGGGGGCACGCCCCCAGACCCCCAGGGTCGGCTTCGCCGAGGGTTGAGAACTGTTCGACGAAGCCTCGCAGAGCCACGGGGGTTTGGGGGCTGGCCTCCTGTAAAATACTAACCCAGGTGTGGTTTTCTGGGGGCACGCCCCCAGACCCCCAGGGTCGGCTTCGCCGAGGATTGGGTGCTGTTAGAGGAAACCTCGCAGAGCCACTGGGGTGCAGGGGGCTGGCCCTCTGAAAAACTTCGTTGGACTGGCCTCTTTTCTGTGCCGATTCTCTTTTCCAAGAAAAGATTCCATGTAGTTGTATGTGTGAACATTCGGGGTTGTAATAGGCGTGTATATAAGATTGGTCTTATGGCGTCCATTAATTGATCGAGTCCTTGGTGTTTTTGAGTTGTTTCAAAGGATATGCCATAAGTTATGCCTATGATTTATGTCTCTATCTTTATAGTATCGATCTGTGCGCTTGTGGTCTTTAGGATTCTGTTCTTCTATGGGTTCGCGGCTCTTGTTATATGCTTTTTTTCACTTCCTCCAGAGGGGCCACTCACATTTTAACTAACTAATGTCATTTTGTTTTTCTAGGGGCATACACCCAGACCCCCAGAGTCCGCCTTGCGGGGTTATTGCTCTACTTGAGCCTGTCCAGCGTTTTTCTTGGGGGAAAAAAGGAAAAACCCCCAAGGAGGGATTTCCTTTGTGGGAGATGTGAATAGGTGCTAATATCACCTACCTTTTTGTTTCTTTTCTTCTTGATGTCTTATTTTTTACGCCGATCGAGATCGTTCCCAATGCGTGTACTGGTCTATTCTAATTCTGTGTATATACACGAATTATACCTTCATGTACATGTGCAGTATTAATTAATTCATATCTACCCGCATATATATATATATATGGCATATACACTGAGGTGCATTATATAATATATATATAAAGCATGCGCATGCGCATCGATATCATGTTATATATTTATCCGCGGCCGTCAAAACAGGTATGCATATATATACAGACTGGCCGCGATTAAACTGATCATGATACATGGATATGTATATGCCAAATTAACCATGAGTATACACATACATGCAATTCAACTGTAAACTGTTACTCACAATTACAAGCGAAGCGAGCCCCAGGACACAACAACCGGGGTATAGGTCTGCAGGGGACTGGCCCCCTGCACCCCCGTGGCTCTGCGAGGCTTCATCGAACAGGGCCCAAACCTCGGCGAAGCCGACTCCGGGGGTCTGGGGGCATACCCCCAGTAAACAACGCTTGGGTTAGGCCCCCTGCACCCCCCATGGCTCTGCGAGGCTTCATCGAACAGGACCCAAACCTCGGCGAAGCCGACCCCGGGGGTCTGGGGGCGTGCCCCCAGAAAACGCGATCGCGAAGCGAACCAAGGGGGGCTGGGGGTGTGCACTTGTCCGGGGAAAGCCGCAGCCGGCCGGCGCAAGACGCACCATTGCGTCAAGGGTTCAGAGATGATATAAGACAAGATACCAGTTGCAGGTGTGCGTGGCATGGCGTGGCACGTGACTTGCTGTGATGTGCAGTGCGCGCAAAGTTCGGCGGGGTGGAAAATTCGTTTACACCGAATTGGGCAGCTGTCCATTGCGCAGGCAGCGAGGGTGCCAAAAATAGACCATGCAATGTAGAATGGGTTATTATTATTTTTTTTTTTTTGCTGGTTCCGGGAATCTCCTGAAATCGGAGGATTGTGCGTGCCAAGCGGCAGATGTTGGTCGGTTGTGCGCGGGTGAACCATAGAATGCCGATCAGAGGCCATGGAAGGCGCAGGTTTAAGCTTTTTTTGCTGGATGGCCTCTTTTATTACTACATTTGGGAAAGAAACCTGAGATAAGGACTTATGGTTGTTTCAAATCTGTGTGATTAATTCCGGCCCGCGTCGGGTGGGGGTGGGCGGGGCGCCGGCCGGTGCCCTGCCCCCGGCCCATTCCGGGGGATCGTTCTACAGCGTACAAACAAAGAAACAAACGACGACGATGATATGACCGAGCGAATGAATCCGTTGTCGGCGCCGTGTTGACGGCGTTCTGGAACGTTCGGGACGAGCGCTTGGCGACTCGGCGGAGGTGCAGACGGCCCCTTTTTGTTGCTGCATCCGATGGGTGGGTGTCATCTGACTGGGGCTGATGATTAATTACCTGCACACAGCCGCATATGCTGATCGTACGATTGTGTGTTTATTCGCCACCGCGACTATAAAAGGGGGCCCACCCGCACCCTTGGCTCCTTTCCTTTTTTGCTTCCCCAGAATAAGAACAGACTTTGAAATGCCTTCTAGAACTCTTATGAACACTGTCGAACTCACCAACCTGATTGCCGCGGGCAACAAGCTTCGCTCCGACTATGGCAATTTCTCGGAATGGCTCTTTGAATTGAGACTGGCCCTCAGAACCGTCGAGATCGAGACCAACTCCGACTTCACCTTCAACTTTCCAAAGGACGACAGCATTGATCCTGGCGACGAGCAGATCGATTGGGAGTCCCACGCCTCCAACAAGGCCCTCAGAAGTGCCGTCACCTTGGGCATCTTCAGAACCTTGAGCAAGGGCCCTGCCCTCGAGGCCTCCGTCAAGTTCAAGGACATCCCCGACGTCTCTCCAACTAGACTTCTGCGATTCCTCAAACACAAGCATGTCGAGAGTGACGGCTTCGACGATAGAAGAAACTCCCACTACTAGACTTTTAGACGTTGATGATCCCGCTCATGATCCATAATGTACATCTCCTTAATTTAATTTAATATTAGACCCCTTATTCAACATCAATCAAATCATCCTCTTTTTTTTGGGGGCACGCCCCCAAACCCCCTGGGTCGGCTTCGCCGAGTTTTGGGATTTATGCTTTGCGAATACAATCGACTGATTAGGTTGGATCCTAGCAGGGTAGCTGGTCCAAGTCTATGAACAGCGTGGCAATTGAGACAATGGACTGTGATCATTTGCCTGTAATTGAATTTCGGAAGTTTAAATTTCCGGTCCCGATACGTGGATAACTTTAAAGTCCGTGGTCCCTTATGCATTAAAAACAGATCGACATGCATAAACGCATGCAACTGCAGGTAGATAAATGCAGTAACGAACAAACAAATTAATTTAGCCACAAGGCAACAGGACTTTAACTAAAAGCCATCTCTAGTTAATGGAGAATTATGGACATCTTCTGTAGAGACTAGATCTACCCCAAGTATTATCTTGGGAAAGTAGCCTTCCAAACCCCAGGGCCCTGTGGAAGGAGCGAGTAGGGTATGAAAAAAAGAAGCGAAACCACAAACTCTGCCAGGTACACAATCCGTCGAACCATCTTAGTGGAAAACCATTGGTACCGCGAGGCTGACTTACAATCGCCGAATGATCTTGTTCTTTTTTAAAAAAGAACCAAAAACACTAGCTCTGCGAAGCATGTTCACAATCGCCGAATGGTCTTGTTCTTTTTAGAAAAAGAACCAAAAACACAGGCTCTGCGAGGCTTGCTCACAATCGTCGAATGTTCTTGTTCTTTTTAAAAAAAGAACCAAAAACACTGGCTCTGCGAGGCTTACAATCAAAGGTAAGTTTTATAACAGACACAACAAGTGGTATACTGACAGTGGCTTCCTTCAATGCAAGATCAAAATTGGGCCTTGCTTAGTACCACTATCTCGATCGTCCAGAGATCAAATCACAAATCGGATTCACAGACATTTATCGTTACCATTCGATGAATATTTGGTAGATGCATGATCGACACATATATTTGTAGAGTGATCTAAGAGATAAAATAGTACGTATATTAACTTATTTACTGGAACTTGTGCGAACTGCGGATTTACGTATAACCGAGTGTATATCAAACGAACACCACCAATGACATCTAACTAAAGCTATATGTATCAGAGCCATCCTTTTCTGCTCCTTTAATATATAGAAACCAAATAAACAATGGATTGAAGTCCAGCCCCCGAAAAACATACTTCCTGGGTTAGAATTTTGCAGGGGCCAGCCCCCTGCACCCCCGTGGCTTTTCGAGGCTTCATTGAACAGAACCCAACGCTCGGCGAAGCCGACTCAGGGGGTCTGGGGGCGTGACCCCAGAAAATCACACCTGGGTTAGGATTTTGCAGGGGCTGGCCCCCTGCACCCCCGTGGCTCTGCGAGGCTTCATCGAATAGGACCCGACCCTCGGCGAAGCCGACCCTGGGGGTCTGGGGGCGTGCCCCCAGAAAACCACACCTGGATTTTGCGAAGCTTGATCGAACAGGACCCAACCTTCGGCGAAGCCGGTCCGGGGGGCTTGGGGGCGTGTCCCCAAGGAAAGACCATAGATTTCGATATTCTAGAGAAGGGGGGGGGGGTCGGGTATCCATATACGCGCAGGTGAAATTCGCGCCGTGCGGCTTTTATTGGGGAGAGAGAAAATTTCAGGATTTGGAGATCAACTTTTCAAACGATATATATATAGATAGAGATGGCGGAGAAGGTGCGATACCATTTGGAGAAGAGCGCGCCGGAGCTGGAGGACCTGCATAAGAAGGGGCTGTTCACGAAGCCTGAGCTGTCGATTATCATGCGAAGGCGGACGGAGTTTGAGCACCGGATCACTGGGCGACACGCCACCCAGCGGGACTTTGTGCGCTATGCGGAGTACGAGATGAACGTCGAGCGCCTGCGCAAGAAGCGTGTGGCGCGGCTCAAGCCGGAGAAGGAGGGCATTTCGCAGTGGGCCGGGCCCCGACGCATCCTGTACATCTTCGACCGGGCCACGCAGAAGTTCAAGGGCGACCTGTCGCTGTGGATGCAGTATCTGAACTACGCGCGACAGCAGCGGTCGGTCAACGTCGTGACCAAGATCTTCACGCAGCTGCTGAGCTTGAACCCCACGAAGCCGGAGGTGTGGATCCTGGCGGCCAAGTACGAGTTTGAGCACAACGCGTCCATCAAGGCGGCCCGGTCCATCATGCAGCGTGGGCTCCGCTTCAACGCCGACTCCGAGACGCTGTTCCTCGAGTACTTCCGATTGGAGCTGCTGTTTGTGTCCAAGGCGCGGGCGCGGCGCGACCTGCTGGATGCCCTCGTCGACACCGAGGCGGGCGTCGAGGACGAGGGTCGCAGCTCGGACGAGATCATTGAGCTGCCCGACGTAGAGTCTGTCAAGGGCCTTCTCAAGACTCTCCCAGAATTCGACGCCACGATGCTGTCGGGCGACACCCCGGCCGCGCGCGGCGCGGTGGCGCTAGCCGTGTACGACGCCGCCACAGCCACCCTCGTGGACACACAATCCTTTGCATTCCAGGCCCTGGAAGTCATCGACTCGTTCGTCGACCTCGACCGCCACGACCTCTCCACACACATTGTGATCCATCTGAAGACGCTCTACCCGGCGGACGACAACGTGCTGCTGCTGGACATCACCCTGCCCATCCGACACGTCGAACACGACGACCACCGGTTCCCCGACCTGCTCAAGCTCACCATTGCAAAGTACTCCAATCTGGCGGACAAGAGCTGGAACCTCAAGCAGCTCATCAGTAACCACATGGACAGATACCTCGACCCGAGCCTACACCCTCCCCTCGACCCAAACATCAAACTCGTGATCGAAAAAACATTCAAAAACTAAGTAATAATGCACTAACTCCCTTGCGAATATATATACTCCTTTCTGGGGGCACGCCCCCAGACCCCCTGGGTCGGCTTCGCCGAGGGTTGGGTTCTGTTAGACGAACCTCGCAGAGCCACAGTGCTGGCTAACCCAGGTGTGTTTTTCTGGGGGCACGCCCCCAGACCCCCGGGGTCGGCTTCGCCGAGGGTCGGGCCCTATTTGATGAAGCCTCGCAGAGCCACGGGGGTGCAGGGGGCTGGCCCCCTGCAAAATCCTATCCCAGGTGTGGTTTTTCTGGGGGCACGCCCCCAGACCCGGGGGTCGGCTTCGCCGAGGATTGGGTTCTGTTCGATGAAGCCTCGCAGAGCCACGGGGGTGGAGGGGGCTACCCCCCCCTGCAAAATCCTAACCCAGGTTTTTTTTCACGCCCCCAGACCCCGGGGGTCGGCTTCGCCGAGGGTTGAGTTCGAGGCTCGTCATTATAAACAGAAGCCGGGCTAGCTGGTTACTCTGTAGTCTTCTGCAGAGTAGAATGGGTCTTTTTGTCCCTCTCTGTATGGAAGAAGAAGAAGAAGAAGAAGTTGTTAAAGCGCAAATTACCTGGTGGATCGAGGCGAGACAACCAAGGTTTTCCTTAATTCGTTCATGAATCTCTAGAATGAAAGAATGGGCTCATTGGACGCCGAGTACAGGAGAAGAACGTGCCGAATCGACTATGATACAGACAATAAAAAATAGTATAAGTTTAGTTGGAACATAGTCTAATACTTGATCGCTTCACAGCTCAGTCTTTCACATATTGAGCAAGACTGTATATCTGGTCGAATTACACGTACATGTATGCGCCTATGATGTATATAGTCAAATTATACACACTAAAAATTCGGGAAAGGTACCACGGGGTTTGAGGGCTGACCCTCAAAATCCATTAGAGTTGAATCAAGGGGCCGCTAAGCCGCATTACTCATATCCGGTAGTAGTAACAACTCCGGATCAAATTGATTTATACACGTCAAAGCATCAATTAGTTCTACATGACCAAAATCCGGGAAGCGGACCCCAGGGGTTTGGGGCGTGCCCCCCAAAAAGTCCGTTAGAGTTGGACCAAGGGGATTTTTCATCTCTAGGCCGGTATAAGAAGTGCCAATATAACAGCACCAGGTCAAATTAATTATCCATACATATCACAGTATCAATTCTTTCTAAACACCCAAATCCGCGAAGCGGACTCCAGGGGCTGACCCTCAAAATCCATTAGAGTTGAATCAAGGGGCCGATAAGCCGCATTACTCAAATCCGGTATAACTAGTAACAACTCCGGACCAAATTGATTTTATACACGCCAAAGTATCAATCAGTGTTACACGTCCAAATCCGCGAAGCGGACCCCGGGGGTTTGGGGGCTAGCCCCCAAAAAGTCCATTAGAGTTGAATTAAAGGATGATGAACCGCACCACTTTTCTTAGGCTCAAGGCAGCTGCAGGACAAAGCGGCAAGGAAATGAGGTTTCATTCCATACGCCGAAATTCGCGAAGTGGACCCTAGGGATTGGAGGCTGGCCCTTTAAAACAGCTGCCTGGCGAATTTTGGTCGTTACGCCGGATGTTGTATGTATGCATGGAGGCGGGGGACGGGGGGAGGTTGGGAGGAGGCTTCGAGCAGGGAAGGGGTGTTTTCTTGACATATCCGGGCACAATCAAACTCTATTCGAGGGCATATTTAAGCTATCAGGCAATCTGGACGAGGGCTACTCAGTGACAATTGCGCTACGGACGACGGATTAATGACCACCATACGGGAGAGCTCGCGGAAGACCACAATCGTCCCCCATGAGCCGCGGATGTTCAACGAGCGGCAGTCGCCCACCATTCGGCTGTACCCCGTCAAGAATTACACGTTTGGCATCAAGGCCCGGCAGCCGGAGGAGGACCCGTCTGTGGCGGCCCGTCTGCACAGGCTCAAGGAACACTACGAGGATCACGGAATGCGACGGACCTGCGAGGGCGTGTTGATTTGCCATGAACGCGGACATCCGTTTGTACTGCTACTCAAAATTGCAAATGCCTTCTATAAGCTGCCTGGCGACTACCTCAACCCCGGCGAGGACGAACTTGAGGGCTTCACACGACTTTTGAGGAATAAAATCAGCCCAGAGGACGGGTCCGACAGCGAGTGGGACGTCGGCGAATGTATCGCCCAATGGTGGAGACCAAACTTCGAATCCTTCATGTACCCCTTCATCCCGCCCCATATCACCCGTCCAAAGGAGTGCAAGAAAATGTACCTAGCTCACCTTCCCCGAAACAAAACCTTCAGCATCCCCCAGAACATGAAGATGGTCGCCGTACCCCTCTTCGAACTTTACGACAACGCGACTCGCTACGGCAGCCAGCTGGCCGCCATTCCAATCTACCTCTCCAAATACAACTTTGAATTCATCGACGAAAATGATAACATTATTAGCTCCACCCCTGCCAAATCCTAATATGTACACTATTTATCTTATTAACAATACACCCTTCCGACTGACCTTCCCTCGGCCCCACTCAATTGACCTACACTTACATAGCGCCGTGTTCTTTTCCCGAAAAGAACCAAAAGGGGACGCTCTGCGAGGCTTCAGGGTCCCAACCCTCGGCGAAGCCGACCCTGGGGGTCTGGGGGCATGCCCCCAGGAAAACCACACCTGGGTTAGGATTTTGCAGGGGGCCAGCCCCCTGCACCCCCGTGGCTCTGCGAGGCTTCCTTTAAGAACCCAACACTCGGCGTAGCCGACCATGGGGGTCTGGGGGCATACTTGACCAAGCCAAAACTTCACGAAGTGGATCTGGGTTTGAAAACATCTCACAATACTGATTGCCATGTGAGGGGTTTATCGCATTAGATAAATAGTCGAAAGTAACCTTTTTACCCAAATCTCCGCGAAGCGGACCCTGGGGGTCTGGGGGCTATGCCCCAAGGAAATCTACATTGCGAACAGACATTGTAGATATATTTTTTTAGGCTTCAAAGAACACCTAGAATCTGCTGGTTTTGATAAACAACAGGAAAGGGACGCTGGGCAAGATCAAACCGAGCATGAAACGGGAACCGTGGGGTTTGGGGACGGTGAGTCTTTTGAAGTTGTATCACATTAGATAAATAGTCCAAATTTCCGCGAAGCGGACCCAGGGGGGCCAGGGGGCTATGCCCCCAGAAAGTCTACCTTATGCGTTATAGATCCATTTTTGGGCTTGAAAGAACTCGTAGATTCTGCTGGTTTTGTTAGAATCAACTTTGAGGAGTTCTTTGGCAGTCTTCTTTTTGAGGACGCCACCCGTTTTGAGTAGCTCCTTAAATAAGGTTTCCTTGATGGCCAAGTAGGGTTTGGGCATAATGCGGAGCTGGGAGCAGAGGACGCGTTCGTCGGGGGTAAGCAGGTCCACGTCTGGGGCTGACGAGATGTCCAATGGATTGGACGAGTTGAGACGCTTCACGTTGGACAGTTTGTCGCTGTGTCCGTTGACTCCTTCGGTGTTAGTAGGCGTGGTGGTCGTACTTGTCACATTATTACTATTATTAGCGCTGCTTGTGGCGGAATTTGTGGTGGTTGTGGGTTTGTCGTTAGTAGTAGCAGTTGGGGATTGTTCTAATTTAGCCAGAAGCTGGTTGTTGGGGCTTGTGTATCCCGCCGGCGGGATGGATGTACCTGTGTATTTTGAAGTCGGCAAAAGAAGTGTGTTTGGAGTAATTCCAACGCGGGCCAGGCCATTCAAACGAGTGGTCTTGTCACGTTCATACTTGGCGGCCTCTGCCATTGTCCGGATACCCGCTTGTCGATATTCTTGCAATTCTGCAATTCGTCGACGACACTGATATTCCGTCATGATGCATTCACTGAAGTCTTCAAAATCTTTGGCCGTCATGATCCTGGCAAACGGCCGTATCTTGTTCATCAGGTCCCGCTCCTCTTTGGTTCGTTTCTTGTCCACCGCGTTGTGCTTGCGGTAGTCTAATAAATTATGTTGAAAGATGGCTCGCTTTCTCTCTGCACGACTGGTTAGCCGCGAGTTATAAATATCCAGAATGGTCAGCTTGAGGTCCACATCGCTTGGAGCGTCCTCCGGGTCAAAGACCATATCCTTAACCACCGATTCAGCGTCATTCTCGTATTCCACGTCAAACTCCAGTCGTCCCGGCATGTATCCCTGGATTTCATGACACGCAGGAACACTCGCCGTCGGTTTGGTCTTCGGCAATGGCATGTTGTGCGACGACCGCCGCTCCTCCAATCGCTTCCTCTTCTTTTCTGAAAACTCTTCCGCACTGATGTCAAACTTCCGCTTCATGTTGGGCAACGGATAACTGTCCGACATCAAATACACCTTCTTGTAATGCTCCTCAACCTCCTCCTTGGTTCTCCCACCAATTCGATCAGCTATGTCTTGCCAATTGCCCAACCCGCATTGCTCGGCGCCTTGAATCAAACACAGCTCCTCGTCCGCACCCCAATCCTCATCAAAAATCGGATACGCGTGCTGCTCAATCACCATATAATCATGCCATGGCTTGTGATTCCCCGATGCCCCGCCTTGCGAAAAACACTGCACACACAAGTCATAATCCTGACATTCCGCACATCGTATACGAACCAAATTCGTGCAATCACACGAACACAAGTCACAGTGATATCTAACAAGCCAGTTAGTAAACTCCTTTCTTTTATTGTCCCCTGTACAATGCTCGTCTCTCGGTTTTGTTCTTTTTCCGGAAAAAGAACCAAAAAGCGTTGTTCCGCTTCACGGAATTTCCTTCAACCAAAAGAACTCCATCAATTGGAAACAAGGCAATCAATCAACCCACATATTTGCAGTACCCAAACTCGACGAAGCCAAAAACTAATTGCCGAACAATAGTTTCGTTCTTTTTCCAGAAAAAGAACCAAAAAGCGTGGTTCCGCTTCGCGGAATTCTCTTCAGCCAAAAGAGTTCCATCAATTGACAACACATAATCCACACCCATGAGTCTGCATCACCCAAACCCGGTAGAGGCCAATTGGAGGTGGGTTCCCCCAAAACCCAATTAACAGTTGCTAGGGCGTCGTACGGCAGTGCTCAACTCCTTTCAACGAAAAGAACTCTATCAATTGAGAAGGTGCAATATCCTGCTTTGTCCAAAATCCGCGAAGCGGACCCCGGTGGTCTGGGGGCGTGCCCCCAGTAAAACATCCTATTCCTTACCCCAGTGGCGAAAAGTTCGAATTCCCGAGGGTTCCCTCCACCCAAAAACCATAACGTGGGCCCAAAAGGTTTGAGGGGTTGTTCTCAGAAAACAATAATGCAATTGGTCTTGAACTGAACGACTGCAGGGCAAAAGACGAATAGATTGGTGGGGTTGAAATAAAATCTGGGTTAGGGTAGGACATCACGCGAAGGTTTGAGGAATAAGGGAGACTCCATGGGGGGAATGGTAAAAGACCAGAGAAAAGGGAGAGGGGGAAGCTGAGAACGTATACTTACTGGACCCCTGGTTCGGCAGCCTTCAGCGGATTCGCCGCGGCGTTTTTCCGATGTATAACCGTCATAGGTCGCGTTTTGGTCCCTGGGGGATATAAATGAGGGTGGTGCTATTTGCCGTGGGTACAACAAACTCCTCGTTGCTCGGTCATGGAACAGCGTGGAAACTCGCACATGCGCGCATTCCTTGATCGATCGAAATTCGGGGTCCGGTGACGGCCGGCCGGTTAGTCGGCTTGCCGGCAAATTGGGACAAAACCAAAAAGAGATTTTTGATCTTTTGATCGGTGGCTGGCGTGCTGAGAAATACATGTTTCGTTATGTGACTGCTTTTTGACCGGGTGCTGGGACAATTGCCATTTTAGGAAGTTGGGAGGATTCAAGCCCACTCAGACCCAATTTGACAAACCGTAGACTATAGTAGGAATTTCTTTCGACATTCACCAACTTTCAACGCCAACAAGACAACAAGATGGGTCGCGTCAGAACTAAAACCGTCAAGAGAGCTGCTAAGCAGATGATCGAGGGCTACTACCCAAAACTCACCCTCGACTTTGAAACCAACAAGCGTCTCGCCAGCGAAGTTGCTTACATCCCATCCAAGCGTCTCAGAAACAAGATCGCTGGTTACACCACCCACTTGATGAAGCGTATCCAAAAGGGCCCAGTTAGAGGTATCTCCTTCAAGCTCCAGGAGGAAGAGCGTGAGAGAAGAGACCAGTACGTTCCAGACGTCTCTGCTTTGGACTTGTCCCACTCCGACAACCAGCTCGAAATTGATCACGACACTAATAACTTGTTGAAGTCTCTTGGTTTCAACAAGCTCCCTGTCTCTGTTGTCCATGTCTCTCCTAACCAGCAGGTCGACAGAAGATACCGCAAGAGAAACTAAAATATATAATGAAAATGTATCATTAATACGATATTCTGAAACATCTCACCACATATCACTGTCTTCTCCATCGACGACAACTGCTTTCGCACTTTCATTTGTTTCACAAAGACTTGGAACTGGTAATGATATGCAAACTCAAGCTCAGTGCCTGGCTACTAGTTGTGTGGTATTCTTCTTTTTCCAGAAAAAGAAGCAAAAAGCGTGGTTCTGCTTCGCAGGATAATGTCGAGTGGTATTGTTGCACTCTCAACCTCTGGTGTGGAACCTTAACTCCGTTCCTAATTCCGCTTCAGCCAAAGGGAGCGAGGAGATCAATTTCGTACTTGATTATATAGTGCATCGTAAAACAATTGATTCAGTGGTGTTACTCTTCCAAAAAATTGAACTGAAGAGCATTAACTCAGATGGGTTAGCGTAGCCCGCGGGTCCTCCACTTTTGGGAAAGGATAGCACTAGACGGAAACGTTTGCTTGTATAATTAATTGGTACCTTTTCTTTGCTGTAGAGCTCTGTGCGCGCGCTATAGCTCAATTGTCTTCGTATGTCAGCTATACTACAATTGGGAAACAGGTTCGCGTGGGCGTCATAGGGCCTTAGCCTGATCGTGCATTATGCGTTCTATAACAACCCATTCTCTCGTGATTTCTGGTAACTAAAGCTGAAAGTTAATAAAGTTAGTAAATACACAAGAGCTTCTAAACATGTACATCCAAAACTTCGTTAATGACAGTGGGAGCCAAAATTGTGGCGGTTGTCGGCCCATTAGTAGCCTTTCTGCTTCGGCGAAGCTGACCACGGACCTGGGGCTGACCCAAGGAAAACCACAGAGAAATGCATGTTACCTCTGGTACGATATGTCGTCATGGGTGGAAATAAGGTATGGATCATACATACCTCGAT
Organism: Blastobotrys ciferrii; assembly: GCA_030573635.1. NCBI lineage: Eukaryota > Fungi > Ascomycota > Dipodascomycetes > Dipodascales > Trichomonascaceae > Blastobotrys > Blastobotrys ciferrii. The sequence continues at coordinate 45,281 of JAJMDO010000103.1, forward strand.
CGACAGGACTAGGGGTAAAATTACTTGCGGGGGTAAGGATTGACGCGTGCCTCGTGCCTGGTTGACAACAAGAAGAATGGCAGGGGATAAGTTCTTTTCTTAACATATCATGTCTTCTATAACTGTGAACAAAGCTTTAGAGTTTTCGGGGTCTTCTACTGAGAGTGTTGTCCCCAGCTCTGTCCCCACAACGCTCATCACTGCCCCTGGTGCCGCAGCCGCCGCCGCACGAGAGCAGCCCGCCGACGTTACAGTCCCCGAGGTCAAACGCGATGAGGAGGATCCTCCATATTGCGACAATGATGAAACTATGAAGATGCTCCGTGAGGCCCATAAACGGGATAACGATTTCCAGGAACTTGACAACAAGTTCAGGGATTGGAAGGCCCAGACTGAAACAGGGCAAAGTGAGCCCGATGCCAGCTTCGAGAAACGCGCAAGTTACCAGGCTGTCAAGTTCTCTGCTAGCGGGGGTAAATCATCTGGTAGCCATTTGAAATCAGTGTCTCATACAGCCAATAAACGCGAACTCTCTCAACAGCAGCGAGGTGAAATCGCATATGAACTGAAACAAATGGAAGACGCTTTCAATGGCCTCAAAAACCTCACCTCCACAGACCAAGATAAGCTCGACCAAGCAAAGGAAGCTGCCACAAACCTCAAACAAATCCTTAAATTACTTTAGAGTTTCTAATGTCTCTTATTTAAATCAAATAATACCTCATCTTGCTTATCTGTTCGTCCCTTCTAAACTCTCGTTCGTTCCAAAAGGGCCAAACCGCTAGCTCTGAAGAGCCTTCAATTGTAATGTTTAGTCCTGTTCTTTTTATTAAAAAAGAACCGAAAACTATCCGATGATACTAGAACTGCCCCAAACCTCCGCGAAGCGGACCCGGGGGGTCTGGGGGCGTGCCCCCAGAAAAAAAAAGAAAACTCTCGAACCAATATTGTTCTTTTTTAAAAAAGAACCAAAAACATTAGCCCTGCGGGACTTCAATTCGATGACCCGAAGCTTCCGCGAAGCGGACTCAGGGGGTCCGAGGCCTACCCTCAGAAAGGTGATTTGGTTTACTTAGAGGAATATTAAATTAAGGTGAGATTAGTTATTTACAAGGAATAATTAGACTTTTTCGTTGTTATTACCGTTTTCTGGTTTTTTAGTGTCGTTCTGTTTAGGAATCTTCTTATTTGTGAAGAACCAAGTTGTGATAAAGCCTGCGAGTACGCAGCCTAGACCGTAGTACATGACTCCTTGGAAACCATTGACAAAGTTATCGATGATTTCCTTGGCTATGTCTGGAGGGAGATCTCTGATATGTTCGGGTGAGTTGAGAAGTGTGGTTGGGTCAACGTTGGATGGAAGTTGTACACTTTTCATGCCACGAGTGAAGATGATGGATTGAATAGTTTGGCCGAGGGTGGAGCCAATAGTACCACCCAAGGCTCTGGCGAAGCCGATCATTGCGGTGGCAATAAGGACCCCACCTTGGTCTTTAGGTGCCGCCACTTGCGCAGAAAGTGTAATACTTTGGAAGACAGAACCCACGCCTACACCGGGAAGAATCAAATATCCAATTCGCTTGGATACGGGAGAGTCGGCATCAAGCATGGACATGAGCCCGAATCCGATGGCGGCACAGCACGTTCCAAAGATGGCAAATGGCTTGGTCAATCGGGACTTGGAAACTACTGCACCCATTACGACTGACACAACAACAACAGCCACGATCATGGGCAACAGGTCAATTCCCGAGTGCATGGCATCTGCATTATGCACCACTTGGAAGTATGTTGCTAGATAAAGGACAGCAGACATGAATCCGTTGAACATGAAGAATAGGGCTAAGCAAGGAGCTAGAACTTGAGGAACTTTTGCAACTCTCCAAGGGATCAAAGGGTTTTTGGAGAATTTAAAGTTGTAGACCAAAAAGACGCATACTATCACACCGCCTACTACAAAGAAGGCGATAACCAATCCATCATCCCATGGCTTTGTAGTTGATCCAAAAGTCAATGCAAGGAGAACCAACACGAGTCCGGCTGCGATCAAAAATGTTCCGATATAGTCGACCTTGAGGAGCTTATCCTTTATACTTCCCTGCGGAGGTGGCGGATTGAAGAAATACCAGATGAATGCCAATGCAACACCTCCAATTGGTAGGTTAATGTAGAAACACCATCTCCATGACACATGAGAGGTGAATGCACCACCAACCAATGGGCCCACGACCGACGCAATTCCAAATGCGGCACCGACAAGACCTTGAACCATCCCACGTTTATCAATTGTGACAATTTCTGAAATGATAATAAACACCATTACCTGAATGCCACCTCCACCAACACCGGCCAACACACGGCCACCAATAAGCATGTTCATCGAATTGGCCAATGCACAAACCAAACTTCCAGCCTCAAACAGTACAATTGCAGTGATCATTGTGTATTTACGACCAAAGATGAGCGAAATCTTGCCCCAGTTCATGGCCAAGACTGCTGTGGGTAACAAAAAACCACTAGAAATCCAGCTGATTTTACCGAAGTCACCGAACTTATTTCCAACCGTTGTCAGAATGGTAGCAACGATAGTTTGGTCCAGTGCCACCAAAAAAATGCACAGCAACAAAGACAGAGAACACAACAGCAATGCCATTCCGTGCAAAACCTGGTCGGAGGCAGTAGTACCATCACCCGCGCTTTCCACTACCACCTTCTCCTCTTCTTCTTGTGGCGGTAGGCCCTCCGGCAAAACATGATCGTCAGAATTACCATCACCACCACCTGAAGATGACGCTGTAGACTGAGCCTTGCTCTTATAATCTTCTGACTTATAATCTTCTGACATGCTTAATCACAGTGGAACCATAGTGTGGACCCTGGCTGGCCACCGGGCATTTATATACTGAAGCAAAACAGGGGAAAATGAAATCGGAAGACCGACCATCGACAGCCGTGCCATCGGTACACCGGTCGGCTCATCACACGCGGCCTTAAGGTCGGAGAACCGGTTCCCTTGTTTTTTTTTTTTTTTTCCTTAAGATCCAAGTTAAGCTAGTTAGTTATGTCCGTTATCTTGTTAGCCATTCTGACCCCAATGGATGACCTCCAATTCACTTTGCTCTCTGGTTGACATCTAAATGAACATGGAGCTACTATTCCAGCCCCAAAAATCGCCAAGGTTTAGTCAGCAGCTTCTACCGGTGACCGGCGGCGTCGGGTCGATCATTCAGCCTTACGGCTTTTTTCGGACATAACGAACTTCCGACAACTTCGTTTCCAAAAAAAGCATACCCTAACCCTTCTCAATTTCCAGCCCAACGCAGTGTGTTAATAATTATATGTAAAGGAGAAGCGTAGTCTTCGTCTTTGTTTAATGTCGGCTCGAGGCATGGGACACACACCCTCGGAAATAACAAACTTCTTGATTGCAGGGGGGGGCCAGCCCCCTGCACCCCCGTGGCTCTGCGAGGCTTCAATGAATAGAAACAAGAGAACACTGCCCATAACCTCGAGCGAAGCGAGCCCAGGGGGTCTGGGGGCGTGCCCCCAGAAACCAGTCCTAAATACGATTGACTATAGCCGACCCAGGAGGTCTAGAGAAAATAGAATAGGCATAATAAAAAGGGGAAAGTGTTAGTTCTGGTTTGAAGAATAGGCAAACCTTGGTTTCTAGTTAGTCTAAGTGGCTGAAGCGATTAATTGTTAGTAGGCTGAGTCCTGTGGCCTGTAGTTCCGACTTTGAGGAAGAAGGATAGGATGAGACCCAGGCCGCTGATGCCGAGGGCAAAGTAGTAGCCTGCGCGGTATCCTTTCATTAATTCGTCTTTTGATGCGGTTTCCTGGTCCTCAACGACGGAGTTGACAACAGCAGCGGAGGCCGCTAGGCCAATTGTGCCGGACAATTGGAGGGTGGTGTTGAAAACGCCTGCGGCAGTGGATTGCAGGCTCTTGTCCACTGTTGACAGGGCATGGAGGTTGGCCACGTTGTAGGCCAAGTCGGCACCTATCACTACCACAATTAGGGCTGGGAATGGTAGTGCCCAATACAAGGTGTCGGGTTGGACAAAGGACCATAATAATGCGGCAGCAGTGAAGCCCAGCATTGCAATAATCATTAGGATTCGTCCAGGAACGCGATCTAACGCATACCCGGCAACCACATTCACCAGGATCCCCGAAATGGCTTGGGGAACAAAGTAAGCGGTGGTCATAATGGGGCTGGCGCCTTGGATATTTTGGAAGTATAACGTGCCGTAATATGTGAGCGTCCCCTGGAAGTCCATCCATCCACACGAGGCAATGACAAGGCAGAGCGCCATTCCGGGATATGTCCATATGCGGAGCGGCATGAGCGGCCGGGAAGGCACGTATCCCTCGTACACGCAGAACGCAGCAATCAACGCAACGCCAACAATGAGCAGAGCAATGATGTATGGCGTTCGCCAGCCCTGCGGTGCGGAGTCCGCCTGTGCAAGCGAAAACACAAACAATGCAAACCCACACAATGCCAGCGCCGCGCCGCCCCAGTCGAGCTTGGAAAGAATCTCCAGTCTCAAGGGCTGCTCATCGAGAGGGACCACGAACCACGCAACGACGGTTAGCCCCGCGTACAGAATGGCAAAGAACCATAGTACGGAATACCACGTGAGGATCTGATTGCAAATGCCACCAGAAAGAATGCCAAAGACGAACCCTACAGGGGCACCGGCGGCGAAGGTCGCCATTGCATAGTTCTTTCGACGACATGGCGAATACGTGGCACCAAGAATGCCGGCAGACGCAGTCACACAGAGCGACGCACACACCCCCTGAAAGGCCCGAAAAATGAGGAACGGGACATAGACCTTCACCCACCCCAAAAACCCACACAATAGCGAACAGACTGTGTAAAAGCCGTACGCAAACAAAACCATCCTCCGTCTTCCAAACACATCGGCCAGCTGGCCTGAGATCAACAACGACGATCCCGTCGCCAGAGAGCTCACAGAAATCGCCCAGCTCAACATCCCCCCTGAAATGCCCAGATCCTTACCAATGGAAGGAAGAGTCACGATCAGCCCGCCCGTATTGAGCGACATTAGCGAAGTTGACATGGTCAGCGTCAGCACACACACGATCTCCTGAACAGTTGACCGGAACACATCAGGACGCTTGTTGAAGTCGTCCTCCTCTGTGTCCTCCAAAACCCTCTTCTCGCTCATGGTTGGGTGGGAACTATGACCCTACGGACGGGCCTGCGGGAGAATAAATGTCGGTCTTGACAATCCCCGGGTCGGCTAAACCCTCCGGCGCGCGCGCGCGTCTCCACTCCCTCAGCCCCACCATCACGATCGATCAGATAAATCCTAATCAGATCAACTAGCTCCTCGAACAACCCGACTCACAACTAACCCTCCTGTAGTTCCGAGCAACCCTTCCTTCGACGAACACGCTAAAGCAGCCCGGCATTATCAGAAGGTCGGTTTCCTGGGGGCACGCCCCCAGACCCCCTGGGCTCGCTTCGCTCGAGGTTATGGGCAGTGTTCAGTGGTTTCGATTCGTTGAGGCCTGGCAGAGAGGGGGGCAATCCTATGCCGTGATAGTTTTAGAGGACACGCCCCATCCCCTCTGGGCCGACTTCGCCAGTGGTTTTCCAGTATGCGAATATAGGCTTCGAATTTTAAAACCGGCTGCTTTTTGGTGTAGGTATATTGTCTATATATATATCGGTTTGTATATATGTAGTATATATGCATACGTAAATGTGCATGGTACTATAACTATAGCTAGAGAGCAGTGTATATATCGATCGATATACACACGTACGCGTATACGTACGGAGAAAATATACGAGCTAGTACTAGTACTGATCATGAAATAATCACGTAGCCCAACGGGCCTCACAGCCCCTCTTCCCAAAGCGTAGCCAGGGTGTGCAGGGCGCAGGCCTCCTGTAATCCTTCTCCAGGTAGTGATTTCTGGGAGCGCTCTCAGGCCCCCGGAGTCTGCTTCGCAACGGCTTGAGTTGAGGCGCCAATTGGGGCTGACTGGATAACGCCTACCTGTCATGCGAATCGGACAATTCCAGACATGTCACAGGGAGACAGAGACCATTAAAAACGGTCTCGTGGTATCAGGGGACTAAACTAAACCGCACTCTAGCATTATTATCCACTGGATTTGTTATGACAAAGCCCGGCAATCAAGAATGACAACCTAGTGTATTATTTATCTAGTATTTTTCTTCCAGAGAGAAAAGCAATCGACATAGTTCTACTTCGCTGAATATTATACTCTGCTATCCTAGACCTGTAATGGTTCTGGGTGGCAGACCCCCAGCAATCATACGCCTTTAGTGGTTTTCTGAGGGCACGCCCCAGACCCACGGGGCTCGCTTCGCTCGAAGCTATGGGTATGTATAGGTTGAAGCTTCGCAGAACCACGAGGGTGCAGGGGGCTGGCCCCCTGCAATCATATGCCTTTAGTAGTTTTCTGGGGGCATGCCCCCAGACCCCCTGAGCTCGCTTCGCTCGAAGCTATGGGTAGTGTTCTATTGTTTCTATTCGTTGGAGCCTCGCAGAGCCACAGGGGTGCACGGGGCTGGTCCCCTGTCATCCTGGGCCAGTAGCTGTTTCTGGGGGCACGCCACCAGACCCACCAACCTCTAAGAAAACAGCTAGTTAACTCGCCCAGCTAGCTAACGTAGATAGAAGAATCATGCAAAATCAGTATTTGTAGCGAAATTTCTACTTTCTACATGAAAGCAAATGAGTACTTCCATCAATGAACCCAAGAATAAGAAAGATACAGGGGTGCATTGGGCCATTTGTGGGTTAAGTCTACCGGGAGCCAGCCCCCACACCCTGCTCTGCAAGACTAACAACAACGCTACTCATTCGAGTGAAGCGACCTCTGGGATCTTTTTCTTGCTCCTTTGGGATAGATTGCAGGGAGACCAGCCCCTGCATCCCACTGGCTCTGCGAGACTACAACGAATAGAAAGAACAAAACACTACCCATAGCTTCGAGCGAAGCGAGCCCTGGGGGTCTGGGGGCATGCCCCCAGAAACAGCTACTGGGTTAGGGTTGCAGGGGGCCAGCCCCCTGCACCCCCGTGGCTCTGCGAGGCTCCAACGAATAGAAACAATAGAACACTACCCATAGTTTCGAGCGAAGCGAGCCCTGGGGGTCTGGGGGCGTGCCCCCAGAAAAAACCAGTCGTAAGATAGGGAAGGGTTTAGTGGAGGGAATATATTGTTACCATCTACCGGAGCTAGCTAGCTTTGAGTCAGTGTTTGTATAGGTCCAGCCGCCGAACTGCTGCTGGACGGATTCGGAGAGATAGAAGTCCTTGTCGACGACGGAGTCGGTTGGCTCTTCGGACGTGAACTCCTGGTCGAAGTTGGAGGTGTCTGTGGCGGACTCGACTGCGGGCTTGAAGGGCGCGGCGTACTTCTTTGCCATGAGACGCTTCCAGTCGATCTGGGCGAAGAACGGATGGGCCTTTATCTCTGCGGCGCCGTTGATGCCCAGCCGCTTCTTGGGGTCGCGGATGAGGAGGCCCTGGAGGAGGGAGCGCGCCTCGCGGTCCATGTCGTCGGGGAACCGGAGGGGGTCCTGGAGGATCTTACGGTACATTTCGTTGGTGTCCTGGTCGTAGAAGGGCGGGAGACCGGTGAGCATCTCGTAGAACAACACGCCGAGGGTCCACCAATCGACGACCTTGGAATAGCCCTGGCCGAGCAACAGCTCGGGGGCGAGATATTCGGGGGTGCCGCAGAAGGTGTTGGTCTTCTCCTGGCCCTCCATGTTGAGCTTGCAGAGACCAAAGTCGCACAGGGCGATGTGGCCGGTGTAGTCGAGTAGGATGTTCTCCGGCTTGAGGTCTCTGTAGATGACGTTGTACTCATGCAGACACTCGAGCGCACACAGCAGCTCGGCGGTGTAGAAACGGGAACGGTTCAGGTCGAAACGGCCCTCGCGCTGGAGATGGTGGAAGAGCTCGCCGCCGTTGACGAAGGCCAGGACGAGATAGAGCTTCTCCGGCGACTGGAAGGAAAACTTGAGGGGCACGATGAAGGGGTTGTCGATCTGGGCCAGGACCGTGCGCTCTGCAAGCGTGTGGTTGACCTCGGATCGTGAGATGATGTGTGCCTTGCGGATCGTCTTGAGAGCATAGATGCGCTGGGTGTCGTGCTTGCGCACCTGCATCACCTTGCCAAACGAGCCCTTGCCAATGACCTTGAGCAGGTCGAAATCCTCTATGTTCAGATGCTTGTTGTTCTTGTTGGCCCGGAACTCGACCTTGAGCTTGATTTTGCCCGTGCCCGACGTCAGCGGCTGCCACACCGTGTTGTTTGTGTCTGCCGCGATCCTGCACGACCCCAGGAACACGTCCTCGTATCGACGACGCATGGCCTGTTGCCGTGCGCCCATCGAGCCGGACAGCGAGCTTGAGAAGGGCGAGTTGGCCTGTTCCGAGTACGAGTTGAGGGCCGCCGCCGTCGACGACGACGATATCGGCACCCGCGTGTATATCTGGATGGACAGTCGCTCCAGTCGCGACACGTCAAAGTTGGACACCTTGTCCCATACAGGATTATCCACTGTGCCGCCAGTCGCGTCCAGAATCACCTGTGTCTTGTCGTACTCCAGCACCAGATAGACGGGGGGACGCCGGGTGGCGCCCCCCCGGCTCTGGGCTGCCGCAGACGGCGGCGGCCCGCCGCCGCCGCTGGTACCGTTCTTACGCGGCGACGCGGACCCGCTAGCAGACAAGCTCTGGGCCAGCCCAACGCTTGCATTCGGGCCCGTGGCCGACGCCAGCGACGGGGGCAACGATAGTCCCGTCGCGCAGTCGATGTGCACGCTCAGCAGTCCCGGCTTGACCGTCGACGTCGTGCTGCTCGCGTCGCCCACCGTCCCTGCGCCGTCCTCCTCCGTCGACGACTCTGGGGCGGGCTGGGGCGGCGGCGGTGGTTGTTGGTGTTGTTGTGGCTGTGATGGTGATGGGGCGGAGGCAGGGGGGGCCAGGACCGGCGCTGGGGCCCCGTCCGAGGCCTCGCTATGGGCCTTGCCAGTGGTGACGGAGGGCAGGTTCAGACTGCTGGTAGGCTTGGGCGACGTCTGGGGGTCGTCCGACGGCGGGGGCCCCGTGGCCGTGGAGCTCCTGCTGGCAAAGGGCGACGACAGATGCGTCTCCTTCAACTCTACAACAAACACATTAGCATCTTCCGGCTCGCTCACAGCGCTGCTCACACGCACTTCTCGTTATCTTCCACGTCGACATCGCTCTCCGTCCTTCCGTTAGTATCTAGTAATCCAAGGGGTCTCTGCAATGAGTGTGTCGTAACGTACAACTAACCTCCGGCCGGCTCCCCGACAGCACAAATACAAAACCCACCCAACCTGCTGACTAAGCCACCACCACCACCACACCATCGCTCACGCCTCCCCCTTTTTTTTTTTTATTCGCCAGGTACGTCCGATCGATGGAATTTGGGCTTCGATCTGCCATGCCGCCCAATTCTACAGACACCCGGTACACTCTTTCTCAATTGTCCTCATGTTCGCGGATGAACCAAGCCTCAATTGCCAAGAACCTAACCCACAGGGGCACGCCCCCACCCACCGAGCGTTGCCCTGGCAACTCGTTTGATGGTTTCTGGGGGCACGCCCCCAGACCCCCAGGGCTCGCTTCGCTCGAAGCTATGGTGGTGGTCCATTCTTTCTATTCGTTGGAGTCTCGCAGAGCCACGGGCTGTAGTGGTTTTCTGGGGGCACGCCCCCAGACCCCGGGGGCTCGCTTCGCTCGAGGCTACGGGTAGTGGTCCGTTGCTTCTATTCGTTGAAGCCTCGCAGAGCCACGGGGGTCCAGCCCCCTGCAATCATACGCCTTTAGTAGTTTTCTGGGGGCATGCCCCCAGACCCCCAGGGCTCGCTTCGCTCGAAGCTATGGGTATGTATTCGTTGGAGCCTCGCAGAGCCACGGGGGTGCAGGGGGCTGGCCCCCTGCAAACCTAACCCAGGTAGTGGTTTCTGGGGGCACGCCCCCAGACCCCCGGGGCTCGCTTCGCTCGAGGCTATGGGTAGTGGTCCGTTGCATCTATTCGTTGAGGCCCCGCAGAGCCATGGGGGTGCAGGGGGCTGGCCCCCTGCAATCATACGCCTTTAGTAGTTTTCTGGGGGCATGCCCCCAGACCCCCAGGGCTCGCTCCGCTCGAAGCTATGGGTAGTGTTCTATTGTTTCTATTCGTTGGAGCCTCGCAGAGCCACGGGGGTGCAGGGGGCTGGCCCCCTGCAATCATAAGCCTGTAGTGGTTTTCTGAGCTCGCTTCGCTCGGGGATAAGGGTAGTGCTTTGTTCTCTCTATTCGAATGAAGCCTCGCAGAGCCACGGGGGTGCAGGGGGCTGGCCCCCTGCAATCCTAACCCCTAACCCAGGTAGTGGTTTGCTCCAAACTCAAGGGCGAGCTTCGTCGAGGTTTGGGTCTGTTTGATGAAGCCTCGTAGATTCGGTGAATTCTGGGTCCGGGAAGTAGTTGGTTGTTGAGGCAGTAGGGGTTTTTATGAAGAAGACAGAAAAGGTGTTTTGGTGAAGTTTAAGCTTCTCGCAGGGGGTTTAAGGTTCATTGTGAGCTAAAATTGTAACGAGGTGAGGGGTGACCCCTGAAGAAAAATAAAGTACATAGTTTAAGAGTAGAGTTCACAACGGCCTGTGTCTTAGACAGTGGGAGGGAGGCGTAGGAATCTGTCTGGGGACTGGTCTAACAGTACGTGTATTCACACACACATGTAAATAAACAATAAGCAGTGTGATACAGTCGACATTATGTTGTAGCTCGTTGAGTAGTTTCGTTCTTTTTTAAAAAACAACCAAAAACATTAGCCCTGCGGTATGGTCGTTTAAAAAAGAATCAAAATGCTACGCCGGCAAGTCATAAGGTTATTCTTTTTAAAGAGCCAAGAATTAATCCAGGGTTCTATTAAGAGAAGGATATGTAATTCAAACGCTTTTGTGTTTGTACCCCAATCCCTCCACGAAGCGGAGCCACGGGGTCTGGGGACTAGCAGTGAAACAGGAGTAGTAGGTTCAGGCCAAGAAATGTTTGCGTCCATAACCGTATACTGCTGAAGTTAGTTGAGTTTGGCTTTTTACACTACCCTTCGAGAAAGGCTCCGCAGAAGGCTATGCCATGTACCCATAATTCGGCGAAGTCGACCTTGGGGGTTTGGGGAAGTGCCCCCAAGAAAATTCATGTACAAGAAGCACAAGACCCAGTATAGCAGAACGAGCACATTAAATTATTGGCTGTAAGTTAATGTACAAAGGGCCAGTGAAATGAATGCGTGTATCATCATTAAACTTTAAGCTCAACGTGCGATACCGTTTGTGATTATTTTGTTCTTTTTAAAAAAAGAAGCAAAAACATTAGCCCTGCGGAGCCTCAACTCGGAACCAGGCTTCTGTGAGGCGATAACCCTTTGCTTTTCCTGGAAATGCCCGGCCTCGCCGAATTATAGGTATGGTTTGACTTCACCTCAACGAATACTTAAAGGCAGTGTCTTTTTGACTGACTAGAAACGACTATCTGGATTAACATTGCAGGGGGGCCAGCCCCCTGCACCCCCGTGGCTCTGCGAGGCTCCAACGAATACACAGAACAAAACACTACCCTTAGCCCAGAGCGAAGCGAGCTCAGAATACCACTACAGGCTTATGATTGCAGGGGACCAGCGCCCCCGTGGCTCTGCGATATTGCAAAGAATAGAAACAACAAAACACTACCTATAGCTTCGAGCGAAGCGAGCCAAAGGGGTCTGGGGACGCGCCCCCAGAAACCACTACCTGGGTTAGGATTGCAGGGGGCCAGCCCCCTGCACCTCCGTGGCTCTGCGAGGCTCCAACGAATAGGCAGAACAAAACGCTACCCATAGCTTCGAGCGAAGCGAGCCCTGGGGGGCTGGGGGCGTGCCCCCAGAAAACTACTGGAGGATTAGAATTGCTACCTGGGTTAGGACACCCCCGTGGCTCTGCGAGGCTCCAACAAATAGACAGTACAAAACACTACTCATAACTTCGAGCGAAGCGAGCCCTGGGGGTCTGGGGGCGTGCCCCCAGAAAACTACTGAAGAATTAGAATTGCTACCTGGATTAGGATTGCAGGGGGCCAGCCCCCTGCACCCCCGTGGCTCTGCTAGGCTTCATTCGAAGAGAGAGAATAAAACACTACCCATAGCTTCGAGCGAAGCGAGCCCTGGGGGTCTGGGGGCGTGCCCCCAGAAAACTACTGCAGGATTAGAATTGCACGGAGCTAGGTCGGAGTGGGGCTCGTTTTGTTGTTAGTTCCTGTGCAGATCAACATATCAGGGACGATTGTCAATTATCTGGCGGCCGGGAAACATGATTTAATTCCAGATCGACACGAATGGACCCATCAATGAGGTCATAATGTAGGCCCGCAGGTAAGCTATAGCTATAACCGTTTGAAGAAGAACCGTATACATACTGAGGCACCAAAGTTACCATTGGACGGGGAGGGAGCTATGTATGAGACCTATAGATCAACAGTGCATGTTTGAGAGAGGGTGGGGTGGGGGATTTAATTGTGACTTGATGCTCTGACCTACAGGTCCGGTCCGAGAGGTCAATTAATATTATAGCTACGGAGACAAATCGGGGATTGATGAGGGACGGTTAGGGAAAAAGAACAACAATGGGGACGCCGCCCGCATCGACATATGCATATGCATTTCTTTGTTCGATTCGCTATCGATCAATACGTACTCTAGAGCCCGGCGGCGGCCGCTCATTCCGACCCACCACTACTACGTACCGTACCTTGCGTACGGCGTGCATGAGATGGAGGATCTGCTGTGGATCGGCCCACGACAGGAATGGACGCTGCAGCGCATCAGCTGTGGCGGACCACCAGCAGACGCCACATTGGGCCATGGATTTTATTTATTTCAGCCCGGACACACACGGACCACCATTGTGCCCGCGCAGACTGTTGAACCTAAAGCCAAAACAGTCTGAGACACATGCGAGTCCCTTGTGGCAGTAACTAAATAAACACCGCGCGCATGCGCGCGCGTGTGCATTCCAACTACGCGTAACAATGGCTATCCCTTGGTAACGTAGGCGGCGGAATTCGGCATGCTGAGTGCGCGCGCACGCTAATTTGTGCCTTTTGTGAATTGATTTGCATTTCTGTCATGCGCCGGCGTCTTGGAGAGCGAGTGCATGAGATTACGAGCAATGCTCCCGGCTATAGAAAGACAATCACGCATATAGCTACCACACGCGCCTGCCGCCTTCAAAAATCTCATATCCGACCGACGACATATAAACAACTTGCATTCCGACATTTTTTTTTGGTCTTCCCTGTTTCACTTACCACCTCTACCTATTAATTTCACCACATTATGTCTGCTGCGGTAGCTGCTGCTGTAGCTGCCACTGCCAACAACAGCAACCACAACAACGATAGCCACCGTCTGTCGTCGTCGTCGCGCAAGTCCAAGAGCCATGTCGGTCCATGGCGTCTGGGACGCACCCTTGGCCGAGGCTCATCCGGTCGTGTTCGCCTCGCAAAGCATTCAGTAACCGGCCAGTTGGCTGCTGTCAAGATTGTCCCCAAAAGCATCATTGGCCTCGACGAAAACGGCGACAAAAACCCGAATAAAGGCCTTCCTTACGGAATTGAACGCGAAGTCATCATCATGAAACTCATCGAACATCCAAATGTCATGGCCCTATACGACGTCTGGGAAAATAAAGGCGAATTGTAAGTGTTTTCCGAAATCTTCCCCAAGTGACTTTTTCTGGGGGCATGCCCCCAGACCCCCAGGGTCCGCTTCGCGGATTATGGGTGGTGTGGTTACTGCACTTGGTATTTTAAAGAGAACAATTTGTTTTTAAAAAGGAGCTAAGGAGATCAACGATTTTTCTGGGGGCAAGCCCCCAGACCCCCTGGGTCCGCTTCGCGGATTATGGGTGGTGTGGTTTTGGCGTTGTGAGGTGACAGCTTTTGGTTTTTAAGTGAACAATTTGTTTTGTTTTTAAAAAGAACAAAACAGATCAACGTGTAGTAGCAGTGGGGGACGGGGATTAATTCTCGTGAGAATAGATAAGCTAACATGTGGAGTTAGATATTTGGTTTTGGAGTATATTGAAGGAGGGGAGTTGTTTGATTATTTGATCAAGAAGGGACGATTAGAGGAGCGGGAGGCGGTTAATTATTTTAGACAGATTGTTCAGGGGGTACATTATTGTCACAAGTTTAATATCTGTCATCGAGATTTGAAGCCAGAGAATCTGTTGCTGGACAAGGATAGGAATATTAAGATTGCGGACTTTGGTATGGCCGCGTTGGAGACTAATGATCGGATGTTGGAGACATCGTGTGGGTCGCCACATTATGCATCGCCGGAGATTGTTGCGGGAAAGAACTACCATGGGGGGCCGTCGGATATATGGTCTTGTGGTATTATTCTGTTTGCGCTTTTGACGGGACATCTGCCGTTTGATGATGAGAATATTCGTCGGTTGCTAATGAAGGTGCAGTCTGGTAGATTTGTCATGCCGGAAGAGCTATCATTAGAGGCGAAGGATCTTATTAATCGGATGCTGCGGATTAATCCTGACGAACGGATATCCATGCCGGAAATATTGAAGCACCCGCTGTTAAAGAAGCACCCGCAGAAACGGACCATGGCTTCAAAGGCGCGCCGGTTACCTACCACCAGCGGCACTAGTGATGTCACGAGACCGGTGACGTGTCGTGAAGATGTTGACCAAGAGATTCTCAAGAATTTGCAGACATTATGGCATGGCGAGGATGAGGAGAAGATTATTGACAAGTTGCTAGCAGATGAATTGAATTCTGAAAAGACGTTTTATTGTCTTCTCATGAAGTATAGACACGATCATCGTCATGACAACGACGACTCTGAATATCAAAAGGTGACCAAACGACGTACGTCGCAGCAGCCTGTTCAGTTGAATGCGGCCTCCCATCGTCGGAAGAGCAGTCAGTCAATAGTGGCTTCGCGTCCTTCTGCCTTTGGCCACAAGAAGGGCACCAGCGGCCACCATTCTCGAAATGGCTCCAAATCCTCTGTCATCACTAACTCGTCAAGCCACAGACGCAATATTGCTGCCGTGGCGAAGAAGCAGCCATCGCAACAACAACAGCAGCAGCAGCAGGCTTCGCTTCAATATGAAAAGGTGCGCAAGAACTCGGCTTCGGACCGGCCAGTTCGAACAGGCAGCGTGTCGTCGGGCAAGCCCAGGGTTCAGGAGAACGAGTTTAACTTTGTGACGCCGGACCAACGGACCTCGGTTTACGAATCAAATTTGGAGGGAGAAGAGGTGGAGGCCGACAACGCGGTGAAGCCAGTTTATGGCAGAGCGGTGTCTAATCCCGTTCCCGTGACGGTACAGGCAAAGCCGGAGAGACGGGCGTTTTCTCTTCAGGGGAATGCCAGTGTTGAACGTCGTGCAAGTGTGTTTGATCCAGGCAGTCGACCATATTCTGTCATGTCGACGAACTCGTCTCATTCTACAGCGTCCACCTCTACAAATGCATCTTCCATGCAGCAGGATAATGGCATTTTGCCCAAAATCTTTGAGGAGGATCGGTTTGCCGATGCCATTGAGGAGGAGGTTGACGACAAGCTCAATGGCCGCTTGTCCAAGGAGAGTCGCTACCGTCACATCAAAAAGGACAACAAGAGCAACAATGGGTCTCCTGACTTGAGCAATGAGCTTGAACGTATGATACAAACAACGTCAACTGATGAACTGTACAAAGGGCTTCACTTGCCGGAAAATGATGTGCAACCAGCGATTCGTCCACCTCAGAGTGACGAAAGCAGACTGCAGATCGCAAGCCTCATGAAAACCGACAGCTTCAAGATGCGTTCACGACAAGGAATCGACGACATCAAATATCGAGATGTCACCCCGCCGCTTGCTGTAGTTGAGACCAAGAAGCGACAAAGCTTGGTCTACCAGGACCACAGACAGTCTTCAGAACAACAACAACAACAACAACAACAACAACAGCAAGTGATGTCTAGAAAAGAGCGACGCAAGCCGCTGGCGTCGAAGGATGTGAACAAGGAGCGCAAGGACGGCGGATCGAAAATGAAGCCACCAGCACCACCGACGTTTGCACCACAACGACCGCCCACGCCACCTCCTGAGACGGAGAACAGCAACAGAAGCACATCCATCTTTAAGAAGCTTGTGCCCAAGCGACCGCCACCACCAGCCCCTGCAAACTCTCCATGGGTTGACGCACCACCTTCACCAACCGCTGGGGAAGTCAAGCAAAATTGGTTCATGAAGATGCTGTCTTCAACGACTGGCAGCGCAGAAAAGGCCGTCCCCGTCAAGAAGACCATCTATTCCACGCTCCCTACATTGCGCTTGCGCCAAGTGATCATGGAAATCCTAACCCATTGGAAACAGTACGGCATCACTCGTCTCAGCGAAGACCCAGTACAGTCAATCATCCGCGCTAACATTTCGTCGCGAAACGTTCTCAAGGTCCGCTCCTCCCGCTTCCAAATTCAGATCCAAACGATCCGAGGAGTGGCCGCAGCAGTCTTTACCAAAGAAAAAGGTTCAACGACCTCGTTCGAACGCTTTCTTGGTGAAATCGAACGTGCAATCGAACAAATCACCCGCGAACATCACGCTCAGTTCCAACGAAAACAGAAACGTGAAACTTATCAACCTTTACGACCTAAAGAGTTGAAAATGTATTAACCATCCCATATTTATTCTAATTTTTAATAAACTAATGACCTCTAAACACAAAGCTCCACCACCCCCGAGAAACCAATTTGTCACGGGCTATTCTACTTAAAAGCGTTGGTTCTGCTTCGCAGAAGATCTCGCTATGTTTCCTTCGGGGTACGTCGATTTCGGATTTGGAGGGGGGCCAGCCCCCTGCACCCCCGTGGCTCTGCGAGGCTACAACGAAGAATGAACAAAACCTACAGCGAAGGGAGCTCAGAGGGCAATTCTCCCCCAGAAGAAACTTATATAACAGTGCTAATTAGTTCTGGGTTAGGATTGCAGGGGGCCAACCCCCTGCACCCCGTGGCTCTGCGAGGCTTCAACAAATAGAAATCAAGAACGCTACCCATAACCTCGAGCGAAGCGAGCCCAGGGGGTCTGGGGGCGTGCCCCCAGAAACTAGTTCTAGATCTGGGCTAGAATTGCAAAGGGGGAGTATTTAAAGGTATGGAACAACGAAGCCTCGCAGAGCTAATGTTTTTCTTTTTTTAAAAGAACAAATATTGGCCAACAAGCTTAAACGCTCGATGCAGCAGGGGCGTGGGGGTGCTCCCAGCAAAAATCACGTGCATGCAAATAGTAATGGGCTAGGGTTTATTTGGTAGTGAGCGGCGGTGGTGAGGACAGGATAAAGGGTATTGGGAGAAAAGCGAGATTGATGGGTATCTACTGGGGTTAGCGAGTATGCAGGAAAAGGACGTGTACCCTGGGTTGAATGATCTGAGCGATGCGCTGGAGGCGCTTCCGATGGAGGTGATTAGACATTTCACGCTGTTGCGGGAGATTGATGCGAAGTGTATCGTGCATGTGCCGACGTTGAACGAGCTGATCAAGAAGTTCTTTTCATACCCGGATGTGCAGCAGCTAGACGAGACGACCCGGGGGGAACGGGAGCAGGTGATGAAGCAGATTGGTCTGCTAATCAAGGAGCTGATGCCGTGCCAGGAGGAGAAGATGCATGTTGCTGGAGTTGCGGCGGAAACCATCAAGAGACACCTAGCGCGCATAGACTATGATTACGAGTTGATCCAAGACAGCGAGATCCCCGAGGAGGTGCAATACGGGCCTTACGACCACCCAGCCATCATCCGTAAGAACAATGAAAAGGGGGGACAGGGCAGCAGCAGTCGCAGCGAGTCGCGTCGCGAGGCGATTGCGGCGAAGAAAGCCCAGAAGGAGCAGCAGCAGCAGGACGACAAGCGGCTCGGGAATGGGCCCAATTCCTCAGCAACTACAACAGGGAGCGCTCGTGGGCGTGTCAAGGGTGGCCGGCCACCGGCACAGCCACCACAGCTCCAATTTCAACAGCCACAGGTGTCGTCATATCAAGCACAACAAGCGTCGCAGGCGGGCGAGGGCAAGAAACGCAAAGCGGGTGAGATGGAGGATGGGGACGAGGCGAGCGACTCGCGACCCACGACGCCACGGACCCGTCGCCGTGCCGCGGGCAACAGCAGTAACAACCACTCAAACGACGACGAGCCGGTGTACTGCTATTGTCACCAAGTCTCGTACGGCGAAATGGTCGGCTGCGATGGCCCCGACTGTAAAAACGAGTGGTTCCACCTGCCATGCATCGGCCTCTCGTCGCCGCCCAAGGGCCAATGGTTCTGCGAGGACTGCGCTGCGAAGTATCGCCGTCGTCGATAATTATTTAATGATTTATAAAAAGGGTTACGAAGTTCTAATAGTACTACCATCACTGTCCTTGCGAGGTGCGTTAGTCTCAGTTTGTCAGAAAAAGGCAAAAACCGTTGTTCTGTCTCGCTGCAGGCCATGATTGAGCTCGCTAATTAATACTGATGGTTCTTCGCTTCGTGGAAGAAAGTCACCTATTCCTCCCAGAAATATACATATTCGAACAAGGTATTTTCTTCTTTTTCCAGAAAAAAAAAAGCAAAAAGCGTTGTTCTGCTTCGCAGAAGAGAGATTCGAGCTCGCTAATTGAGAAGGTCTTTTACCTGAAGCTCGGCGAAGCCTACCCTCGGGGATGGGGTGCAGGGCGCCCCCTGCAAACCTAACCCACAATATAGTTTTT